>CAAE01014485.1:48671-66795 GCA_000180735.1 Tetraodon nigroviridis | reverse complement strand
TCTGTGTGTGTGTGTGTGTGTGTGTGTGTGTGTGTGTGTGTGTGTGTGTGTGTGTGTGTGTGTGTGTGTGTGTGTGTGTGTGTGTGTGTGTGTGGTTGTGCAGGACTGTCACATATGGAGCTCATATTATCTCCTAAATTTGTGGATAATCTGAATTCGTCAGACTGCTCTAGATTCAAACATGAACCTCCTTCTATCCTGCAAGTACATATAAATACTACAATACCAGTACCTGCATGTACAGGTTATTATTGCAGTAAGAGCTAATATTTAAAGATGACGCACAGTTTCAATAATTATTTCCGTTAAATACTAGATATAAATACTGAAACTTAATATTTACCTAAAATGTCTCTTGTCGAGTGTCTCCAAGTGTTCCAAACTGCAGCAGAACAATAGCTGCTATGTTATCTGGCAGCCAGACTTTTGCTTTGTTTCTCTTCCAGTATTGTTTTATGAGGAGATCGCCTGTAATTTATTGGCAAGAAGATTTAAAATCCCCGATTCTTACTGCCGTATTTGCAGGTTGCTGGCGTGGAGACATACATTATTTCGGGGAGAGTTGTATGCTTCAGAATGACGGAATAAAAAGTACTTGTCTGCTGCCAGTTTGAGATACATTATAGCATTCCGCTCTTTGATTTGAATCCAGGAATAATGGGAATACTGGGCCTTTTTGGAGGTGAAATACTGATTGTGTTTGTCAGGGCTCACTTTTTGAACCAGTTGGACAGCAGATGTTTCTCCACATGGAGGAAAATAAATGTTGGTGTCTTCTAAGTTTCTGGGGTGATTTTAAACCTCACTCACGTCTAAATGGAGCAACAGATTCAGCCAGCAAAGCCACATTAAAGGCAATTTATACATAAAGAAATATGGCTTAACTGCACTTTTACATGCAATCGTTTTTAAACTAATGTACAGCGCCAGCTGGACATTTGAGAAGACAAAGAAGCCTTTGTTTTCAATCTCTTTAAGCATATTTCATTCTGCTCCTTCAGTGTAGAAGCAAGAAGAGATGTTTCAGTTTTCATGGGAAAAACAAGATGTCGACCCATCGTTTCAGGAGGAGCAGCCACATCAGGCACCATCATCACTAATTAAATTAATTTGGTGGTTCCAGAGCGCTGTGGCAGGCCAGAGTTGGGCACTTTTGACAGCAATACCCTTCTTGAACCTGCCTGTGTTCCTGAGGAGTTCCTGGGTCTGTTCTTCCTCCTGCCAGCTGGACTCGGCGGGTTTATGGTTCACCGCCTGTGGCTGGTTCCATCAGACAAAACACTCCGGGTACCGACGCTGCTGCCAGCCAGAGGTGACACACACACTCACACACCCTCTTCAGATGGAGAGATCGATGGTTCTTGGTTCAAGGCAAATAAACTTAGAAGGAAGTTGATGAGGGATCGTTGCACTTTTTCTAGTGTATCTTTCTGAGGAAACAGCTCATAAAATGACAAAAACTGATGGATGGTTTACAAAACTGTGATGAGAGTAAATGCATCTATTCTATTTTTAGTGATTTTGTGAATATTTTATCTAAAAAATGTTATTTTCTTAAATCTACAGATATGCACACAGCAGCCAACTAATGACAGCAAGTTTTCACATTTTAGATGGTAGAAATGAGACGAAAAACAAAGAAAAGAATAAATACGCACTAAACCTGCACAATCTTAACCTTAAATCTTTTAATAATGACAGTTTATAAGATATTGAGATGATTTTCTTCAGTCTTTTCTGCAAACCTCTCCTTACTCTTAAACCTGTGGCTGGTATTCCCGGGGTCACTGTGGGTCATTGCTACCATCCCTAAAATTAAGAGGGTGGTTATTCTCTCTTTTTTTTAACACACAAATTCCTGTGATGAAGGTATGTGAACTCACATTTCACAACACAAATTGTCAAAAAGACAAACGATCCATGACTTCTGCTGGGGCGGTAATTCGTTCGTGGCATGAAAACCTTTGCGGGATGAGATATAATTGGAAAGAAAACAACAAACCGAGTCCAGGAAATGAGGTTCTTAAAGATTAAAAAGAAAGTCTTAAAGGTTTGTTGCCTTTTTAAAAAACGTTGAAAGAATCTTGAGTGGCAGCCATCTTGTTTCGGAGAATAAAGGGCTTTTCCTTCCTTCGCAGTTCCAGGTAAAAACTGAACTTCCCGGACAGAAAATCACACAAAAACTCCTGAATGAGCGGACCTGTTTTCAATTGCTGACGTGCTTCAGTGCTTTTCGATCTCCTGCCAAGGGATCCTGCAGGATTCAGCAAAGCTGTCGTATTAAAGAAAGAAGCGCAACATTCCTCTTGTGAGGAATGCAAAGGTGGAGAAGGGGCACCGCGGACTCTCCATATGGGGTGGAGATCAGGTACGGGTCATTCGGAAACACTTTTCTCAGCCACTTGTGCTGAAGTTGTAAAATTCGCTGGCAGAGCTCTTCACAGCGGGAGTCTTGCCGTTTCAGTATCAGTCGGGGGTCAAAGAGCAGGAGGAGCTCCTGGTCACGCTAGCGTCCTTCAGGCGCAAACCTGTCGGGCTTCGTCGGGGAGCCAAAATCTGACTCTGACTGTCTTTTTTGGCCTGTGTGGCCATCACAACCTCGTCTCAATCAAACCACCACTGATACACACAGCTTTGCTGGAGCTGTTTTCCTTTCAGCCCTTTTTGCCCTTTGGATTGCTGTTCGGGTCGGTTTTAGATGAAATTACACTTCTGACAGTATGACAGGAACATAATGAAATAGTTGTGCAGCACAAACAATGTTAGTCAACTGGTTTCATGGAATCAGATGCATCAAAACGCTGCGCGCACTCCTAAAATGGATTTGGCAACCCCTGGACGTCAGCCAGAGCATGTCTGCATGTCCCACAGCTGCTCTGAAGCCCCATACTGAGTCAATTACCCCTGTACAGTGGGGCCATCAGTTACGCCAGCGGGCATAATCTATACCACTTTGAGGCTGTAATGGGATTAATTTTTCTTGGCTGGAATAAATTCCAAGCTGAATGTCAGCGTAGGAGGATGTAATTGAAGTTAACAAGCTCATTAGTGCACTTTGAGACGATGTTCAGAACTTTGTCACTGGCAGTTAAGCAGCTCTGGGAGATAAGTGGCTGGAGCACTGAAGCCTTATTTTAGTTCTCTTTTGTGCAGGAACAACTTTGCTTTGGACCAGAACCATCTTTAAAGCATCTGAGGAAGAGTTTCCGCGTGGACCGGCCAAATAAATCGAGACCGGGGCAGCACTGGTGCGCAGGGGCTAACAAAAGGGTTCTGGATCCGATCCAGCTCAGGCCTCGCTAGCATTCACAGGTTGGAACGATGAACTTTAGTTTAGTTTCATTAGTTCACTCCAATGATAAATTCAGGTCATGATTAAGAACCAAAACTGGGAAGGAATGTGTCGGAAACCAAGTTTACCCCCGACCCCGCCCGCAGGCAAAGATTAGTTAGCTGACCTACGACTCAGCCAGTAAAGATGCAGGTTAACTGGGGGCTCGAGCCCTTAACTGACCAAATAAGTGTTTCTACAGACATCTGAATAGAAATAACACACTTTGAAGGGTAGAGGGTGGGGGGTAACCCCCACCTCTTTATCTATCATCTGGAAAGGCAATAACCTTCACCAACAACATGCTCCAGAGTAATTTAAAACTTGAGCCACTTGCAGCCTGCGTCACGGAAGACAGGATGGACCCTCAAAGAACGGTTTCTAAAAGGTTCTGATAAGGTTTTGGAGAAGAATGAAAGTGAGGTTCTGTCATTGACTCCTTCAGTTTGAGGTTTCACAATTGTTCTTTTTGAAATTTAAATCCTTAAACGGGAGTAAGAAGGCTGTATGGCGAGCAGGCTGTAGCCCAAGGCATGGAGTGTGGATGGGATCCAGAGCAGCGGAGCAGCGGAGGGCAGATTCGGTTTCACCGCGGGGCGCGCCGACTGGAGGGCTGCGTCTCACAGCGGCGGTATGTCACCGTGAGGAATGAAGCTGCAGAGCTGCCCCGAGGATTTCACCGCTAAGCACCCTAATGATGAAAAATGAAGGTAAATGTCGCTGCTGATCAAATGTGGCCAGGGCGCGTAGCTTCCCAAGCCGTCACGCCTCCGTTGCGCAGCGATTCATTTACATTTCCAGATTCCCAGTAGAAATGAGAATCACCAGACATGTCTCATCATCAAAAATATTAGTCAGGTTCGTGAGAGACGTGTGAGAATTCTGGTTTTTGGTAGAGACAAACGTGCTCACAATTCGTTAACTGGGGAAATCAGCGCGTTCTTTACGCACGACCTATAGACTCCTCCCAGACGCGCATTGAAGAAAACCTCCTGTTACAGGATCACGAACGCAGGCTTCAGTTTAGCTGTCCGCTGCTCCGGACCTCCTGATTAAGTCTTTACATTTTTTTAGTTTTACGCGCCCACAAAATGAAAGCCGTAATTTCGACAGTGGCGCTGTTGTGGGCCATAACGGTTCCCTGCGCCGAGGCGATCCACGGATTATACAGCTTCAGCCAGCACGAATTATTTTACAAAAAGAACAACTGCAAGCAGATTCCTGCCAATCTCCTCCTGTGCCACGATATAGAGTACACGGAGATGCGTCTCCCGAACCTGCTCGGGCACGAAACCATGAATGAAGTTCTGCAGCAAGCTTCTTCGTGGATCCCTCTGGTTCAGAAGCAGTGCCACCCCGACACGAGAAAGTTCCTGTGCTCCCTCTTCGCTCCCGTGTGCCTGGACGACCTGGACGAGCCCATCCAGCCGTGCAGGTCGCTGTGCGAAAGCGTCCGGAACAGCTGCGCGCCCGTGATGTCCGCCTTCGGCTTCCCTTGGCCAAAGATGCTGGACTGTGAGCGTTTCCCTCTCGATAATGACCTCTGCATACCGCCGGCGTCGATGGACAATTTTGTGCCAGCCACCAAAGCGGGTGAGTCTCGGTTAAACAGCAGATTCACCCGCAGAAACCGCTGATTGACGCGCGCGTCGCCAGATTACGTAACAGTTTACGGCTGCGCATCCGTTGTTTGTGTGTGTGTGTGTGTGTGTGTGTGTGTGTGTGTGTTTATCCTGCACTGTTGGCCGGAGTGCGTTGTTTATTTATTGGTATTAATGATCCTAATTAACATGTATGTGTCTTTGGTTTGGTGCAGTGCCCAGGGTGTGCGACGCCTGCAAGGAGACGGAGGAGAACGACAATGAAATAGTTGACAACCTGTGTAAAAACGACTTTGGTGAGTTTCCCCCCACGCTATGAGACAGTAAATATCAAGGTCAAGGGCTCAAAAGGTCAAGAAAGGATGGAGACCAACGCAAATCCAAAATGTTGATCGGGGGCTCCGCTGTGGTGCCGTGCTACGCACCACTGACCCACCCGTAACTCTTACCAGGAAAGTGTCACGTTCATGAAACTCTCTGTGGGGACACATAGTGGTCCCAACTACATACCCTCAAAAACATTTGATGGTGGATCAACAGGGAAAAAAAGATACGAGTGGTAATGCTTTTCACGGTACGGCAGATGTTGCCGTCAGAACCACCCTAACCCCCTGTCGTCGTGTCCCCCCCCGTTGAGCCAGCATCAAACGCTTTTTACGGTACTGAGATGGGACCACTATGTGTTACCACCGTGAGTTTCATGGACGTGACACTTTCCTGGTAAAAGTTAAGGGACCTTTCACTTCACGGAGGCGTGCGTAATACGGCACAACACCGCCTCCGCTTTTATCCCCGGTAAAAAGTATTTCTCAGCTGGATCATATTTAATTTTTGATCTCTCCTGTTTGCATCAAGCTCTAAAGATCAAAGTTAAGGAGATCTCCTACATCAACGGCGACACCAAAATCGTGCCAGAGACAAAGAGCAAGACCATCTACAAGCTGAACGGCGTGACGGAGCGGGACCTGAGGAAGACTGTGCTGTGGCTGAAGGACGGGCTGCAGTGCATCTGCGAGGAGATGAACGACATCAACGCTCCGTACCTGGTCATGGGCCAAAAGCTGGACGGCAACCTGGTCATCACCTCTCTGAGGCGCTGGCAGAAGGGCCAGCGGGAGTTCAAGAGGATTTCACGAAGCATTCGCAAGCTGCAGTGCTGAGAGAATGCCTGGTCACTCCTGGAGAAGAAGTCGATTTTCCTTTTCCTTTTTCATTTCTCTAAATTTGACATAATGGTTCGTGCTTTTGTTGCTTTGTTCGGTTCCCCACATGTTCGAAATGGTGCAATAGCGAAAGTTTATATGATAAAAACACACCTTTACGCAGCTAAAATAATGAAAAACACCATGTCTCTGCTTAGGAAAACACACTCGACGTCAGCACACGCGTTAACAGACATAAATGTGTATTTGTTGAGCGTTTCTTCCATCTAGTGGTTGGAAGAAATCCCAGTTGTTCAGCTGGGATGAATTCCTGTATACTCACAGATGACGCCAGAGTGGATTTGTGGTGATGAAAGTTATAGAAGGATGATTTGTAACACATGAAATACATTCTGTCAATAACGGGCAAAAATAACATCCAGAGGGAAGCGATGCTGCGCCCAACATGGTCGCTGGAGCAAGAAGTGTGTGTGTGTGCCTCCAAAGCCAAAATTCCGATCTTGACTAGTTTCTGGAGCAAACAGTGAGAGATAGCGGGCTATATTCTCTCCCGGTTCAGTGAGCTTTTACTACACTGAATCACTGCATCATTATCTACCACAGCAACGCCTATAATATTTTTCTACTCGCCATTTCCTTTTTTCATATATATGTTGAATTTTGTTTGCATTTTCATCGTCATCATCATTATCAAAGATTTAATGTGGTTTTCCTGGAATTTTTATGTTTGTAAGTGCAATGTATAATACGTTTTGAGGCGTTACAGTGTAAATATGAAATGCTGTCTTTTGTTATTGTATCAGGACTTTAACTAATAAAACTCACCAACAGCGCCATCCTGTGGAACTCGTTGGTACAACACCTGCCATAAAAGAACTGCGCCACTTTACGGTTTAGTCACGTTTCTACGTCCACGGGGAGACAGTTATGGTCATATTTCCACAATTTCCAAAAACACCATAACGTGCCCTTTTTGTTTGCTTGTTTTAGCCATATTTACACCCCCGGTCTGGTTGTGGGATGTGTTGGAGGTTTCACCTCGGTGACCTCTACATTCTGACTACACCACTTGTCAGGTTATTTTATCACAAGTCCACATGAAAACTGTTTCACGAACAGTTGTCATGTGTCTGTGCTTCGTCCGCCTCTGCATTCACCTCAGGAGGTTCCGCTGTGTTTGATGTAGAAGAACCTGGGAGGCCCCGCTGGATGAAGTATCACCAGTGAGGGCCAGAAACACCTACTTTCAATGCAGCTCCTCATCCACGAGGGACCTTTTCTGAATAAGGTGGCTATGAATAACAATAATCTGATAAAACGTAGTTGAATTACCTCTTTGTTTCAGTTTGACATAAAAAGTGGCTAGCTAGACGTAATAAAATGAAGTCCGTTTGCAGACCCACCTGTGAATTCAAATTTCCAGGATGACTATCCTCTTATGGAAATAACCTACCATACAGGAAAACTGCTGCTCTATGGTAAGCCACAGTTACTCAGTCTAAAAAGTTCTGGAAAAGTTCTGCTATCGTGAGGTCATGAGGGATTTTATGCCCAAAATTATTAGTTTCTTACAGTAACAGATGCTGTAAAATTTCTACTTCCAAAATTTCAGAAAGCAGAAATGTCCCGCGGAGCTATTAAAAGCCACATTGTCTGTCATGCTGGGTGAATCAGCAGCAGTGCAGTTAAACAATCACCGGGTCATGGGTGCAGCCCGGGTCTCTAATCTGGACTCTTAATTACATCATAACCTGGCTGGTTTTATGGTGCCTTCACGGGACCAGATTATTTACGTACGCGGGGGTTTTCAACTCCAAATGCACAAAGTCCGATACGGGATACGTGGCCTTTTTAATGACGGGAAATTCACGCTCCCGATTTATAAACATTGTTTGCCGTTTTGTGCCAATTCTAACCCCATAAGATAAAGTCTGATTCGTGAATACTGTTGGATATTTATTGTTTCTCGTTATAATGACGCCTTATATTTCCGCTTTACGACGACAGTGAAGGCAACGCGACCAACAACACGCGTCTTGTCTAAAAAGGTCTTGAGTTGTTTGAGGTTCTTTTTTACGTATTTATTCTAGAAACCTTGCTGCCTCGCAAATACGAACGACGCCGGAGAACCGTCTGTCCTCGGTTTGACGCACAGACCCTCTAAAAAAACTCCGCGGGGAAGTTCCCTGTAGGAAATCCCCTCCGAGTGTTCCGGGATATTATTCTCGAAGCTGGTGCGCCGGAGCGCCTCTGCTCAGTCCTCAAGACCCACCACCCGGAGCCTGCAGGAGACAAATGCTGGACCATTTCTAAAAAGGAACCAGCATCTGAATTTGAAACATCTCGCCATGGAAATGGAGAATATAAATGCGGACCACGACACGTCGAGGAAAAAAATTCGGAGTTTTAACACGTTGAATTCGCTTTATCACGAAACGCAGCAGGAAATTGAGCTTCTGAACAAGCAGATTCAGGTGAAGGACAACATCATTACAGAGTTGAAGCTCAGGCTGGGACGGTACGAGGGCATCTGTCTGACAGCGGGGAATAACGAGCCTCTGGTCATCGGACCGTCCAAGAGTCTGCTGGAGAGTCTGTGCAAAGAGGCGTGGAACCCGCAGCAGAAGATGAAGGACATGGAGCTGGAGGCTGCTCGCCAGGCAGAGGTAAAAGCCCGCAGAAACGGTGGAGACAGCAAGCTTTGGATCAAACATCCAAACATAACCTGGATTTTAAGTCCAAATGTGATTCATCTTATGAGCTAAAAATGAAAATATACCCATAATTACATTGTTTGGAAATGTGAGACAAAAGAAAAAGTGGCTCTTTCTCAGTTTGTCTTGTCAATGTGTTACTTATTCATTTATTAAACGGGTAGAAATGGGCCTCCACTACAATCTTGGTCTGTCCGCCGCCCTTCCAGGATATCGAAAGTTTAACGAAGCGGCTCAGAGAGAAGGAACTGGAGCTGGAGCACGTCAGGTCTCAGCCGGACCACGAGAAGGACCAGGAGATCCACCGGCTTCGCTCGGCCTTGGCGGAGAAGGAGCGCTGCGATGCCACCAGAGTGGTCCTCTGCAGCTCCCTGGCGGAGGAGGCTGACCAGCTCCGGGGCCAGCTCGGCTCTACGGTGAAGATGTGCCAGGACCTGCTCGCCAGGCTGGAGAGAGGGAAGGAGGAGGGCGACGTGGCGAGGGTTGTTGCTCAGGAGCGAAACTCTAGGGCGGTATGTGTGATGCTGGGGCGTTTGAGACTGGTAATCTGGGCTTTCTGGGGACTTTCTTCTTACTCCTCCTCCTCCTCCTCCTCCATGTGCTCAGGCATCAGAGTCGAAATTGGACGGCGTTAACAGCAAAATGCGCCAACTACAGGAGGAGAACCAGCAGCTGAAGCAGCGCGTGGCCTATGTACGTCTATTTTTTTTTTTTTTAGAATATTTACTCCTCATGAAATCTTGACACTGGTTAAATAATCTCACACACGATGCTACATGCTAACCGCTGTCGCCATCTTTTCAGGTGCAGAGTCTGAATTCTCAGTGGCAGAAGTACGACTCCAGCAGGGAGGACTACATCCGGAGTCTGTGCCACAGGCCGAAGGAGGCGCCCGGCCTGGGTTCCTTGAACATGGGGCTGCTGCATCAGGAGATCTCCAGGCTCAACAACTTGCTGAAAGAAAAGATGAGCGAGTGCGAGAGGCTGGAGAGAGAGGTGGAGAGCACAAGGAGGCAGGGCCAGGAGCGGATGCAGACGCTGGAGCAGCAGGTCAGTTGCTGCAACGCCAGCCGCCACCGCCCGCCAACGAAAGCCTAACAGGTTCGGGTTCTCCCTCCCTCAGGTGTTCATCTACGCAGAGGACTTTAAGTCCGAGCGTGCCGACAGAGAGCGAGCGCAGGGCGAGATCGCAGACCTGAAGGAGCAGGTTGCTCAGCTGAAACGGCAGATACACAAGCAGGTGAGTCCACAGCCGGTGGCTTAGAGGCGTCTGGCCAGGCCCCGCCCACCCTAACACGGCCCACCTGTGTCAGCAGGGAGCGGGGAGAGAGCCCAGAGATCTGATTCCCGTCTGCCGGGTCCACATCGGACACAGGATCGCCTCCAGGCGGCACAAGGATTCCCCGGAGCCCGTCATGAGGAGCACTGCCGAAGTCCAGCAGAAGGCTGCAGCGGCGGCCCCGAACCTGACCTGGAACGCCGGCCAGGGGCTGTCGGACCTGCAGTGCCCCCGGTGCCAGGCCACGTTCAGCGACAAGGAGGCCGCGGAGTACCTGAACCACTGCGAGGAGTGTGCCAAACTATGAACGGAAAAGCCAAACGGACAATCAGGTGAACAGAGAAGGAGAGCAAACAAACGACTTTAAGATGTCGGGACACAAGGGCGCAAAGTTGCGCAACTCAGAGTTCGCCTGTCGCAAGCGGAATTTTGTTCGTGAGGCTTTAAGAGGGCCCTCAGCGCGCTCTTCCTGCAGCTGGTCATACTGGTGGGGGAGATGCTTCCTCTGCTGTAAATGCAATATACCTCAAATTCCAAAGCGATTGCACTTTATTGATATTTTGCCAAAAATAATTCAGGATTCTCGTGATTTAGAGATTCATGCATAAGCTTACGTTGGATCCAAACGTCCCTGTGAATCCATGGTGCTATTTGTTTACTTTGTATCTATAGTTTCTGTAAATTATATGTTAATGGATTTAAACTAAAAATTGTATTTATGCGACGACAGGAAATGGCAGAAATGTAGTGCAATTCTTTTCTATGATGGCCATGTTGTTTTCTGCCTGTTTTTCTGAGCTGGTGCGTTTACCACATTATTTTTGTAATAAAACAGTTTGTCCACACTAGGCCGGCGTGTCTCATGGGCCAGTTTGCAGTTTCTACTGCCGCTTATTAAACTGAGAGGGCATCGGTGCTACTAACTCTGCTTGCGCACGTCTGTTTGGGTCGCGTGTACTAGCTTGCGTGTTGGGTGGAAACCCCCCTGCGACCGGGCACGCAGTCCCGGTCTCAGGCGTGTGTGCTCGGCTGCTGCAGGGCTGAAGTAAACACCGCCGAGGTGAAGGGCTCCAGTTACATCCAGCGGGCCCCCAGAAGTGGCCTGCGGGTCACAGGGTGGCTCCAGCCCCGTGCAGGAGCGGGTGGGGGGTGTCGCTTTGACACCACCGAGGTGAATCACATGTCATGTGTTTGCTACAGGAACCTGGACATCCCCTGCGTCTGACAAGGAAGTAGGAAAAAAAAGAAAAAAGCATAAACTAAACCGTCCTTTGTGACTCGTTTAAAGTGCCTTTTGTAGCTTAAGCACGTGCTTCAAACATGGCTTCACCTTCAGTCTTGTTGCACAAACCAGAAAGTGGGACGTGCTTCGTGTCAGATCTGGGCCAGCTCGTGCCTTCACTTCCGGCCCACTCCACAGACTACAACCAAGGCAGCGCGTTGCCAAGGGCGACCCGCTAAATTCCAGCTAAATTCCAGTGTACATTTTAAATATCCAGTCTGGCTGCGCACAAATTGAAGTGATTTAAAGTAAAATTCACTTTTTGGGTTTTTTTTTTTCTCTTTTAGGATTAGGATTGATCCATTAATCAGGACCTAAAAATAATTTCCACCCACCTTTTTTTCCTATTAGTTTGGGTTTTTTTGTTTCAGCAAAAATGTCTAAATGTCATCCTTACCGGCTGTGATGATGCCATTCGAAAAATCACTTTAAATCATAAACTGATTTTTAAATCCGTTGCTGTCATTCTGAAATCAGTGACTAAAACATCCAAGAATGCAAATGGTGTCATTCATCGTCACATGCCGCCTTACTCATCAGCAGACGAGGAGGTGACTGGGGAGGGGGTGTTTGGCCTCCCATTCCCCGACCTTCGCTTCCAGTTTTGACTTAAAAGGCCAACGCGGAGCTGCAGAAAACACACACACACACACACAAACCCTGCAGGGGATTGCCCCCCCGCCCCCCCACCCCATGACCAGCCAACACACACCCCCGAGGCAGCAGGGTCTGAACTTAGACACACACACAGAGTTCAGCCCCCGGATCTGAGAGAGGAACAAGTGGGTCACAAATGTGACTGGGAACTTTTCTAAGAAAAGAACTGTCAGGTGTTTGCGGTGTTATAGAGGAGTAGGTTTTTTAAAAAGTCTTTTCAAGCGTCAGGAAGTGGTGGTGTAGCTGCACACACTCTTCACAAAGACACAAGACTTCATCCAAACAGAATGGATACAGGCAGCCTTTAATCTTTTGTCCTAGAAGAATGGGAATTTCCCGCCATCTTGAGGGAATTCCCACAAAAACCAAACAGGCCTCTTTGGAAATGTAGGACTGCTGCCTCAAACAAACCTTCTTGTTTGTATTTGTAGGTAGGTGGCTGCTGTGGATTCTTGTTTTAGGGTATTTAGAGGAAGTCCCAAAGTTTCAGCCAACAGTACTTCAGCCAGGAAGTCAAGCAGGGGGCATTCCCTCCTCGGAAGCGGGTCCTAAAGTGGGCCGGGAAGCCAACAGTTCATTTTAGTGTGTCAATAGGTGATAGGAATAGGAAAAATCTGGTTTACGCCTTTTTACCTTATTTTACGTAGTACTGTAATATGATAACTGTGACTGTTCACTTTTTTGCCTGTAAAACATGCATGTGTGCGCTTGCATCACCGATGGCTGGCACTTGCTCATTCATACCTGAAAAAAGTTATGAGTCACACCTGCCTGGGTTTTTCTTCTCTATGAAACATTGTTCCGAGCTTGATTAAATTTGTAAATACCAGCAACTTTTCACTGTGAAAATCCTTATTTTAAAAAAAAAAGAAAAAAAATCCACTGAATGGGAAGTTTGAGAAGAAGTACAGGCCAGTTTTTGAACTCGCTTCCTCTTCGGTTCCAGACAATCGACTGTCACATTAATGAGGACGTTTTTGTTTAAAAAAAAAGTACCCAAACTCACATTTTGAGTACTGTGTTTAAAAATAAAAGTCATGCAAGTGTTAAAGTAAATAACACGCTGTATTTATTTAGTAATTATACTGTTTTCCCCTTTTTAAAATTATTTAAAAAGGTTTTTACGTACCGTAATGGTGATTTGTATCTTGTATCCAACATGTGACATATAACATATGACTAAAAGCCAAGAGGCAGGAAGTTTAAGAAATGATGGAGAAAATTTACTAAAAAGTAAAAAGCATGAGTACGTTCCAGTACTGTGGCTATTTAACATAAACTTCATTAGGTTTTGGGGTTTTTTTTTTTTTTTTTAAGAATAATGAAGTCTGCATCCTGGTCATTGGTTTCTACCTATCAGTTCAGAAAAAAAACCCAGCAGTTATCATAACGAAATCCGAGTTTAAATCTCAATCCGATGCTGTCAGAAGTGTGTGGTCAAATTGTGTAAAGTCGCCTCAATGAAGCCAAAGTATGATCTCATTTCAGCGACTCCGCCGTGAGGGAATGTACTCGGTTTCACAAGGCCCCGAGGTCAGCTTTCCCCGCTTTGTGGAGCGCGTTTGAAATGAGGCTACATGTAAATGACCGAGTTGGCCCCAAAGCTGCTTCTTTTTCAGAGATGAAAGTGAAACTTCAGACCGACGCGGCCCTGGATCTGGATCTGTGGCGAAGAATACCAGTCATCGGAGCTCCAAAAAAAGCAAGATGTGACCAAGATGCACTTGCACATTGTACCCTACCCTGGAACTGTGCTTCGTCCCTATTTGCATTCCTGGAGTCGTTCTCCGCAAATAACGCTTCTTCCTCCACCAGTCTTCACTCACCCCGATGTCGAGGTCTTTCTCCACCGAAGCACGGACCCTCTAGGCTCACCTAGAGTTACAGTTGCCATATTTTCACAGCGCATAGTGTAGTTTAAATAAAAAAGCTGTGAAGCGAATCAAATGCCGCTCATGCGATCTTAACCTTAAAGGTGAAAAGGTCGCGGAGGAAACTCCAGCTTCATCACCGTCATCATCTGGACGAGTGCTCAAAAAAAGACAAAAGGGTTGGAAATGGCTTTCACATCTCTAGAAGTTACAGAACGAAAAATAAGATTTGACACAAGACACATAATCCTGCCATACTACTGTATTCCATCTTTCAAAAAGAAAGACAAGATTTAATATTACTTAACAATATGTTAAAAGTAGCCAGTCTGGCTTTAGTCGTTAATACAATATACACTCTAGAACATTGATAACGGGAGCACGATTCTCTCATTTGCATTCTGAAAGAGTTCTGGTACAAGCTGGCTACAGGACAAAAAGAAAGAAAAAAGTAAATGAGACACTTTTACTCCTTTTGTTTAACAGAACTAGAGCAACCAAAAAAATAGAGAACATTGTCAAGTATTGAACTTCCCTCCTTTTCTGTGAAAGAGTGGAGAAAGTGGTGGTGGAGGGGCAGGGAGGGGAGACCAGCTGACCAAGCCCATTCCTTTGTCAAGCGTGTGGAGCAAATGCTGTGCTCAGGACAGGAACCATGGAATAGTAAGCCACAATATCTCAAATACAGCTTTTAATTCGTTACATTTTCTCATTTGATGCCGTTTCCTTGTGTTGTTGTTTGTTTTTTTTTAAAGGAAACCATCCAGACAAGCATTCTTTTATACTACAAGTAAGCCAATAAGAAAATAATTTCAGACCATGGCTTTTTCAGTCAAGAGAAATGCCCAACTCAGTATACAAGCACACAAGCACGCGAGAAAAATTCTTCAGATGTGAAGTAGCATTTTTGTGATTCTTTTTTTTACGACGTCTTATTTAGTTCAGCGAGGGTGGATCAGTCCGAATTGGTCCGTGTTGAACAACACAGTGACGAGAACGAAGCAAGGCAGCGTGGCTGTGGTCTAAGCGCAGCGGGGAGAGCAGTTCTGTGTGGACAGCAGCTGAGCGGGGCTAAAGGATGGCCTGGGGAGGGAAGGGAGAGGAGGGCGAGGGTGTGGGCGTGGGCGTGGGCGTGGTGGGTGGGGAAGCTGTGAACGTGCTCGTATCCTGGCAGCCCCTCGCCAGCACCCTCAGTGTGCGGCAAAAGTTGCCTTCTTCAGGCTAAAGTTGGACCAGTTGATAGAAAGACGTTGACGGGTCTGTCGGGCGGAATCCAAACAAAACCTGCAGAAAAAGAAACAAATATTTCGGTTGGGTTGTATACTGCGCATCCTTATCCAGCTACCAGCGCCACAACCCCAGGAGGCTCAAACCCAACTACAGCGTAACAATAACAATATCAAAAATGATGGAGATACCTTTTGAAATATTCCACCTCCCTCTCGGTTTCATCCATTTCGGTGCTGTCCAGGTCGATGTCTTTGGGCAGGAACACGTCATCTGAACGAGAGAGCATACACACATGATCGTTTATCCAAACCATTAGATTAAAATGATTACAGCAGTTACATACTTAAAACAAGTAGCTTATGGAGACTACCACCTACAACACCAACCTATTGAACTGTTGATCTTGTCCCCTTTTTTCTTCTTGTTCTTTTTGTTCTTGCCTTTGGGCTGTGGGGATTCTGGACTGGGAGGTTTGCCATTCTGCTGAGGCTGCTCACACTGGGAGCTTGGAGGTGGAGGCGGGGAGGGGTTGGACACGGGTGGGCTCCTCCTTTCTTCCTTGGTTTGAGCCAGTGGTGGTGGTGGTGGTTGCTGCTGCTGCTGCTGCTCTCGCTTTCCACTGGTGCTCCTGATGGTATTCCTGTCATCCTTCCTGGAATCGGTGGCTGGAACGGGAGCTGGTGCCTCAGCCGGCCTGATCCGAGATGCTTTGGTGTCTGTTGCTGTGCTTGGACCGGTTCCATTAGCAAGCCTTACTGTCACATCTGAGCACTTGGGCAATTCAGGCTCCTTCTTTGCCGCGGCCTCACAAGAGGTGACTTTAGAAGACGGCTTAGCCTTTACTTTACCGTTAGTCTCGAGCTGGCATGAGGGGGTGTTGCTGTGGAGGGTGACGGATGAAACGGTCTGAGAAGAAAACCCCTTCCCACTGCTCTGCAGCGTGCTGGGCTGAAGAACAGGCTCAACTCTCGGTTCTTTTTGGTCAGGAAGCAGCGTGAGTGTTTGAAGCTGTCGTGATTTTCCATTTTGTAAATTATCTAGGACGTTCTGAGCTGTCTGTTTGAGTGGCTGTGGGTTGTTTTGAGGAGGAGCTGTGTTTTCCTTCGCTTTCTCTTTCTTTTTCTTCTTTGCAGCACGAGGCTGCTGCAGCTCCTGTAGCCGAAGAAGTTCCTTTTGTAACGCTGCCTCTTCCTCTTCCTGCCGCTGCCGCCGTTGCTGCTCTTCTAACAACTGCTGCTCCTCCCTTTCACGGGCTTCTGCCTCCAGACGAGCCTTCTCCTCCAGCTGAAGAGACACATTTAGAAACACATTCAGTAGTGTCGGAAAAACACACTAGCTTTACGTTAATGCATACTGTTAGGATCAATTTAGCAGGAGTTGCCTTCTTTTGTTTATGTCGCGCTCTTTTGGCTGCCTTAGAGCTGGAGGAGGGTTTATTGTCGGCACTGTTGATAAACTGCAACAGGTCCTCCACCCGCCTGTGGTCCTCCACACCGCCATCTCGCTCTAATATCGACTGGTGTTCCTCCCGTTTCGGCTGCTCCTCCTTGCGCTTTGTTAAACGTAGACGTAGTTTTTCCCGCATCTCTGCATAGTTTCGACTAGTAGGAGCAGCTGGGGGCTACAAATAAATCGGAATGAATTTTAAATGGTCAATATGTCATTTGAAATTCAGAAATACTTGTGCAAACATGCACGTTTGGGACACATGCATTTTGCATGTGTCACAAAACACGTAAAGTGGCAGGAAGCAATGAATGGTGCCTTACCCCACCGTGACCAAAGAACTCGCAGTAGCAGCAGTCACAGTACTTTCCTTCTTTCTGGTTTGTGGATGTGGAGGTTGAGGAGCTGTGCTCGCGAGCAGCTGTCCTCATCCTGACTCTCCTCTCCGTCATATGGTTGGTCGTATGCCGCGTTCGTCTCACAGCGGTGGCCTTCACAGTCAGGATCGCTGTGAAAAATGAGACAACGCAACAGAAATCCATATATGTCCAGGCTTTAAGCTTGCAGGATAAAGTAAGGTCTTACCTGCAGACGCTGGGTGGGGCACTGATGGGACCCTCCACTGAGGAGGATGGAGGCTCAGCAGGCGGGAGGCACAAACCCTGATGGGCCTCCATGAAGTCTGGGGCTGGAGCAGCCATCTTTGGAAAGGGCTGGGACCCCATTGTAGGAAGGTGTTTGGTGGGTGCTGGGGGCAGCGTGGGGCCAGAAAGCGGAGGGAGGGAGGTCATTCCTGCATGGCTGACTCCGAGGAGCGCCTGGAGGTGGTTGCCTATGGTCCTCCTTACCTAAACTGTTGAAATACATCATCTGGAGACACAAGATACGCTGCATAAGAACACTGCACAATTCTGAAAACCTTCGGGAAAAAAAATGAAATGATGGCAAGTCTTGTGCTCTCAGGAGGACTAGTGGGTTATTACTTGATTGGACAGTTGTGGCGGTGCAGGACACGGAGGAAGTGGAAGCAGAGGTGGCCATCACCACTCGGTTGGTCTCCAAGAAGGCATCCTGGAAATTATACAGACACTTTTTCTTGGCTCCGCTCTTTTTCTGCTCTTTGCCTTCTGAGGAGGAGCACGATGATGAAGAAGACGAGGAGGAGGACGAGGACAGTGACGAGGACGTGGGGAAAGGTGGAGGCATGGAGGTGGGCAGTAAGGAGTGTTCTCCTTGGTGGCTGGCTGACGACGTAGGAGGGAGAGGCATGTCAGCGAGGGGTGGTCCCAGCATGTCCCCTGTTGAGAGAAAACAGAGGACAAGTTAGGATTTCTACAGATTATGACTCTGAAGGTTTTTGAAGTGAGACGTCTCACCGGGTAGGGATTCAGGCAACAGTACAGAAGGATTCCAGCTCTTCATCACAGCAGCATCCCACAAATTCTCAAACTTGAGGGAGAGGCATTGCAGCGAGACTGTTCCAGTCACCTGTTGCTGCTGTGCCACCAAAGCAGTTCTGGGTAACATGCTCTTGCAGTGATGGGCTGAAA
>CAAE01014485.1:0-48405 GCA_000180735.1 Tetraodon nigroviridis | reverse complement strand
AGTAAGGGCCGGGAGAAGTTGTGTAGGGGCAGGTGGCCATGGATGTGGGGGTAGAGGTGAAGAGCTGGGTGGGTAGGGGGAGTCTTGCTGTCTGTAAAGAACTGGTGTCCAACAGTGGGAGGAGGTGCAGTGTGGAGCCGACTGGGGGGAAGACACGTGGTGGAACCCAGGTTGGTACAGCTAGGGTCCTGGTTGCACACGTGGCACTCGCAGGCATGCTGGACCTGTTCTACCTGAGTTTGGCAACAAGATTTTCAACTTTTATCACTTTGCATGCACATTATTGGCTAAAAGTGCAGGGAAGCACTTTTAATCAACTCTGCAAAATTGCATTAAGGTTTTCATATTCTAATTAAGTGTCAGTGCTTTTTCAAGTTTCACTTTTTCCCATTATTGATTTCACATTATGAAAAACCCACATATTATATTGCAAGCCGTTTCGTAAAATGATTAAATACCTGTTGGTGGTTGTAAGAAGGTAGAGGACTGCTGTTCTTTCCTGAAGAAACCTCCAGCTGCTGCCCCCGCATCCCTCTGCCAGCTCCCCCATCGGCTTCTTCCTCATCGCCCTCGGACGAACTGCTGCTGCTGGTAATGTGAGGAGACTAAAACAGACACACGTCGCACGCGGACTCAGTTTCCCAGTAGCCCACTTATACTGGATATGACAAAACCGCATCTGGAAACTCAAATAACAGGACGAGACTCACTCCTTCCTTTACTGCCACGTTTTCAGCATCTCTGTTGATGTCATTGTGGAGGCCGTTGACAGCAGCGCCCTCATAAGCACTCAACGGGTACACGTCCCCAAACTTACTGGATAATGGAGGCACTTCGTCATCGTCGCTAATACTGGAAGGAGAACCCAGTGAGTAGTTTCTTTAGCGGGGAGTTGCTAGAAGAACTCTATCAGTATATTCTGTTTGTGCGTGAATGTCTGGCTGCTTACAAAGTGTTGGTATGTCCCTCAGGCAGAATGAGCCGAGGATGCTGCTGAACAGTGATGGGAGAGCTGGAGTTGGAGCCAGACGCTGAGCTACCAGAGGAAAGGCTGGTAGGGTGCACCTCTGCTATGTAGTCGCGGGGAGCGTCCCCTTGAAGGGGAAGCTTGATGTGCAGGTCCTCAGTAATGGGAGAGTCCATGATGCCACAGGTCAGGATGTGGGAGAGGCTACAGTCGTCGCACGTGCACCTGAAGTTAGACAAGCGTACTTCTAGATCTCGTATTGGCTTTTTCGTTGGAGATTTACAGCTCAAAGTCCAACGGTGATGGAAACGAACCTTCTTCGATAATTGCAGTTTGGACAGTCTGGAATGCTCAGGCGTGATGACAGCATTCTCATCGTGTTGGTGAAGTTGTTATCCCCACTTGGGTTTTTTTTATTGTTGGTTACCTAGAAACAGAACAACATATAAACATCTCCGACAAGCAGAACTTGATGTTTAGATCTATCCAAATGATGCCACGTTTAACAAGCGTACCTGCTCTTCTATAAATTTTCTCTGCTTGAAAAATTCCCAGTCCTCCTTCAGCATCCGCTGCTTTGACTTTGAAGTCTGGAAACAGGAAGAGAAAAACACGAGATCCGGTGAATCAAAGAAACAGGAAAATTAAAGTGTAAACTGACATCCGTTTGAGTTCATTACAACACTTACATTTTTGCTAATCAAGGACTTGTGTATTTCTGTTCTTTGGTTGGTAAGGCCCTGACCCTCCACCTTAAAAAGCAGCTGCAAGAAAAAGCAACTTCCTTAGAACCACTGCTCAGCATTGTGATTTACCAGATGTATACTGGTGTGTAAATGGTTCTCCAGTATGACTGTTCTTCGTGTATACCTGTTCATCCACATAGTCATCAATCCTCTTTTCACACTCTTGCCACTGAGCAGCCACAGAAGCCATCTCCTGCTGTAACTGCTGGTAGCTTTCCAACAAGCTCCTGTACGTATCTTCATTGTAGGAATCGTGCGAGACCGTGCCGTGTCTATGAGGGAAAAGGATAGGGTATTGAAAAGAATCTGGTAGTGTCAGTAAACTGGTTTACCTTCGCTAGCTATGTTTTGGAACTTACTTTAGCTGTGCAACAAGTGTAGGTAAACTGCTGTGCAAGATTGGCTCAGAGAACACCAGATTCTCAAAAAGGTGCTTGTTGTGCAGCTCCCACGTCACCTGGAATTTCTTGAGATGCTCGTTCTCCTGAGATAACAAGTCAGAAAGACAAGCTGTGATGATGGATGCATGCTGCTGGCAGGAGGGCGAGGGGAGGTCGACCTCACCAGGGTGAGCAGGAAGCTGCTGATGGTGCGTGCAGCTTGACACAGGGCGCTGTACTCCTCCAGCAGCAGAGAGATGAACTGGTAGGCCTGAGGAGGCCCCTGCGGTGCAGCCACAGTCCCTGGCGGTCCAGGGGTCTTGGGACCTGCAGAAAGGTGCTTCAGCAGACGCACCTTCGTTTCCAAGACATATTCACGAGCCTGCTGCTCTAAGCGCTGGTACAGCTGGAACGGGTCCTTCTCGCAGAGTCTGCAGCAGGATAAAACATATGCAAACACTCATAGCCTTCAAGATAATAAAGAAGGAACTGTTTTTGCCCAATTACAACTTTTTTCTGTTGTGTGTGGTTTCAAACTTTCCCTCGGTAAGGGAAATTCCGTAATCAGATCACAAATTTTACCAGGAAATAAGTAACGAGGAAACTGAATGTGTTATTTTCACATATCTTCACCTGGTGATGTGTAGCAGCAGTTCTTTCTTGTTAACAGTTTGTCTCCCACATTTATACAAAAGAGAATTTAATGAAGGAGTAGGTTTACCTATCGACCAGCACCTTCATGCCTTCCCTGTCTCTCTCTAGGGGCTGGTCGTGGTCATCTGCTAGCGGTGTTCCCGTCTGCCGGTATATGCAGCGAACCAGGTAGCGAACCTCCGACCAGTGGTTCTGTAACTGCTGTGACCCGCTCTCTGACTCAGCAGAGATCTCCCTGACATTTAGCACAAATGGAAGTATTTACATTGTATTCCTAATGGCATTAACTTGGCTGCCGAGGTCCCTGAACTGACCGTCTTTCGTTGCAGGCTTCACAGCTGCACACTGTGTCCACAGGCATCGGCGTGGTGAGGTCAGGGGCTGGAAGCATGGGTAGTGTAGGCACAGCAGCGGTCAGTCTGTCCTCTGTGGCTGCCTCTTGGCCCATATTTCCGTTACCCACAGGCATGTGCAAAAGAAAGTCCTGGTTCTGTTGCAAAAGTTAAAAAAAAAAACAAAAAAACAAAACAAAACATTGACTACTGTGCAAAAAAAATCAAGTGAACTTTACAGTCACAGCTGATGTTCATGTGCATTTTTAATCATTTCTGCAGACCTTCCTTTGATAGGAGTGCTGTAATAATTTATCTTAGGCCAAAATGAACTTAGACAAAAAGGAAAATGTGCCAAGACAGTTCAATACTGCAAATCCAATCTCCTTCACAAGAAGGTGGCTCACCCCCAGTGACTGTTCCAGAGCAGTGTGTCGGTCCTCCTTCTCCACCGTGCGTCTACAGTCAGAACAAACCCACAGAGGCAGCTGGAGGGCACTGGGTGTCTTGGTGGGCTGGGACGTACCGTTCTGGCCAGGCATCCCTTCCTCTGAAGGCACAGCACCGTCTTTGCGCTCACATCGGCACAAGAGGCAGCGATCACCAGCCGTGTACGGAGCCCGCTGGTTCAGGCCGAACGTGAAGGGTGTCTGCGGTGACCACGGGAAGGTGGAAAAAAATAACAATAACAGGTTAATCCCATCTCACTTCATCCTTTTGCAGAGCAAACCCCCGTGATGCCTTATATGTCCCCACTAGTCTCTTTTACACTTAAGAGATATTCAATTCTATTACCCAGGAACGTGTAGTCGCTCGCAGACACCAAGCGACAAATGTAAATTACACTATAGCCGCTTTACATATATAGATCAGAGAATACTATGCATAGGACTGCTATAATTGAACAAAAACCCTGAAACCTTTGACCACACATGGAACACGCTATGATTTCTTATCTACCCTCCCAACATAGCCATGTTTTTGAAACTTTGTTCACTGTACTGTGAGCAGAAAGCACACCTGAACACAGGTGAACAGGCATTAGGCGGAGTTCTAAGGCCCTGCGCAACGAAGGCTGCCCAACTGTGCCTTATCGGAAACCAGCAAAGAGGGCGGCGTCGTAATAAAAACAATAACACAGCACCTAACAGTAATACTGGTATGACAGTATAGTCTTATATTCAACCCGCTTTCAAAAATATACCGGGATAAGTCACAAAACCAGTATAGTGCCCAGCTCTACCTTGTGGTGAAATTTTTGATTTGAAATTACCTGAAGAACTCCCAGAGAATTCAGCATTCACTGGTCCTTCTGTAAACTGGGGTGGTACAGTGTTGTTCACCTTAACCTGAGAGACACAAACACAGGATGGTTAAACTCAACAGCTCGCCTCTTACCCAAATTATCTACTTTGGTCTTAACTTGTTTCTAGTGCATTGCAATAAAAAGCCTTTTCAAGCCAAACTCAGCACAAATGCTTCTTCTCATCCAGGCTACCAGAGCTTTTCTGAATAGTGTTATCAGATTGGGGAGTGGCCTTACAAACATTGCCAGTGCATTCTGTTTCTTGTAAGTTTCATCTGCTGCCATCACTGACATTTTTGCTTTCACCCTCCAGACTCTCTTTTGTAGTCTGAGCTTTTGCATTGTGGTAGTGTGTGTGTGTGTGAGTGTGTGTGTGGTGCATATTTCCAAGACAAAAATCTGCCAATGATGTGAGGACTCCTGAGGCTCGGCAGACAAAATAGCATCCATTAGTAATTCAGTCAGACCCTTCAAAATACTGCAAAAACTTTTCATCATCCTGGATAGATAAAAATGGTGGAATGAAGCAGGTGATATGAACTTCTAATTTACATCCATCGTGATAACAAACAGGTGATCCTGGCGAACACACAAAATACAAAAGAATTTATCCATCTGAGTTATCCTGTGCAGCTTAAGGGAGGGATGGAATGCAATTCTCATCATTCACAGATTGATTATTTATCCATCTGGTTGGCAGCTTTGTGTAAATATGTGTCACATGATCATATCTGCAGAGGCTCTCTTTGACATTAATACACTTCCAATTATCAACTCAAAATGCAGATAAATCTCATTTTACTGCCATGCAAAATGCCAAATTTAATAACTACAACTGATCCTCATGAACACACACTTAACTGTTTTATTACATAGAAAATATGATGCTGCCAAAACAAGTTAGTGTTTCGATGACAAATAGAGTGCAACTCACCTACCGAGGCAAATCTAATTTGTTGTATCAGTTATCATTAGACAAACATTATTAGGTCACAGCCAAAACTCATAATAGTTGTACTGAAAACAATATTAAGGTGAAAATCCTCTTCATTTCCATAGTGGCACTAAAGGACTGAAGTTGAAACTCCAATGTTAGCATTAGCATTAATGTTTATCTCTCTGCTTGTTACCATCAGTTAAACAGGTTATAATAAGTGGTTCCAAAGTAAATTTTAAGTGAGCAAAACATTCTGCACCTACATGGGAGCGCTAAAAAACGGCTCTTTATTCAACTTGTCGATTTAGTTGTGAGTTTCCTAACTTGAGCTAACATTTGCAGTCACAGCTTTTGGCTAGGGCAGAAAGTAGCCATGCTAATGTTTTACGTTAGAGTAACACAGCGGAGACAGTTCACGACACACAAAAGCGGAAAATTGCAAACCCCTATAGTGCATCGCAAGGCAAAGTGATGGCACTTGACAGTTACTGATCGGTTTGAAATTGACTGAATAAGGTGGTCAAGTTTACTCTAGCTGTCTCCCTCACATCAGTGTCGGGCCTGGACAGGTTGGTGTCGTTGGTGTTGCTAGCTTTGCACTAGTTCTCTTAACCTAGTTCGAACTTCTATTGGTTTACATTGTATGACACACTTACCTCTCCGTTTATGCCTCCGATCGAGCCTAAATTCCCATTGCCTGTGCTGCCAGGTGTTAAAAAGTTGACTACTGAAGCAGATGTTGCTGTTCCCGGACAGCCTAAGGCCGAGGCGACACCGGCCTTGGCACCGCTAGTATTGCAGACAGCACTGCAGCTACTGCCACCGCCCCGCTTGTTCTTCCTGCGTTTAGCCCCTCGTTTAGCATCGGTTGGACTCATTTTTTACTCGAAAAAAGGAGACAACTTGCTGTCCAGACTTGGCAGAGTCTCTAATAGAGAGTCGGGCGTGACCACGTGGGTATAAATCCGTGATAGCGATTAAAAACTCTCCCAAAGCGACAGACACTCAGTTCCATCTAAGTGCAAACCGACTTCATAGGTTCCAATATGGCCACTTAGCCGGACTGCTTCAACCAGGCTCCAGTTTGCCTTGGAACGTCACGGCGCGTCCGCATTAAGGGGATTGTGGGAAACGGAGTTCTTTTCCATTGCGCGTCAACTCTTTTAGACAGTTCACGTACAGTCAAACTAAACGCATCAACTCCAAAGCCATTAAGTGTTAAATGATTGTGCTACATTTATGCAGAAAAGAAGCGCTTTAAAAATAACTTATTCCGCTCTAGCTGCACATGTACTAGTACAAAGTGCAGGTATTATATTTTAACAGCAGAGGGCGAGCGTGGGCGGCCAGTGATGTGGACGGATCTGATGACAGCCAGGGCCCTCACAGTACTGTAGTTTTTTCCGGGGTTCCGACTGACAGTTTCATGTGTTGGATGAAAATCAAATGCCACGGATTGTCATTTACTAACAAGTCTATGCAGGTTTTGCACTAAACGTCGGCACGTTGCGCGTTTTGGGGAAAACACCCAGTGCGGCACGGCGCCAAGGATTTTAGTGGACGTACACGGCTAACAATTCACAGCTAACTGTGTAGTTAGCCACGACTGCACCAGGTAACGCTGCCTACAAGTTTTTATCACTACTATTACTTGGTGATGTTGCGTTTCGTTGTTGATAAACGTCTGAGAGAACACGTGAATGTCAAAGTGCTTTTGTTACTTTTTTAAAATGGGTGTATTATGTAAAGTTTAGCGGCATTGTTAGCTAGCAGCGCTGCAACGTTCTTCCTTTCACTACATTTACTCTAATTCATATCAGTCTACAGATTTTAAGGTGAGTCACGGGGAATACAACCTCTGTGAAGTTTGTGGACTGTTGACATTGAAAACTACGCATGGTTATAAATCATTTTTTGTGTCATTACATTGGCAATGTATAGAAAGTTTGTAGCACGTAAAGTGGTTCGCTGATGGTCACGTGATGACAGCAACAGGTAAATGTCGCTACCCTTGAAAAACCAGATTGAAACAGGTCTGATTTCTTCAAAAAATAAATAAATTTAGTAAAAATCCTGCATCGAACGGTTCACATTAAATACGTGATTCATAGTGCGGACGAAAGCACGAACGAATCCACTTTCCACCGGACTGGACTCGGTCGTGATGTGACGTTTATGTTTAATTCAGTTATTTTTTATAGTAGAACTATTTCATTTATTCATGTATAACTAACATTCTTTCCTTTCCAAAGGTGTGTCACTACGTTGCATGTAACAAAAGGGGCATTCATGCCGGTCTCAACTAGAGATAAAGGGAAGAAATGACATTCCCTGGAATGATAAGAGGTCGCATTCATGCACATCTATCTGTCTGTTTTCAGGAATGTCTGACTCAGAAGTTAGTCCTGAGGCCGAACTGGGGAAGACCTCAGCCAAGCACCCTCGGGTAGATGGTGTGAAGGAGGCTGGCGAGGCAGAGGAGGCTTTGAATGAGGATGAGAAAGAGGAGAGTGTAGGCAGCAGTAGAGGAGTAGACGGTGAGGATGAAGTGATGTATGACATCGATATGGACACCGATGACGAGAATGCAGAGAGAAGTGTCGGGGATGTTCGGAGGGAGGATGAGGTCAGTTGGAGTGGCCGTGAGGAGGCCTGCTCTGACCCTGATGCTGCATGCATGTCTGGCAGTGTAGATGATGAGGGCCCCAGGATAGAACAACGAGCACCAGAGGAGAGAGAAGAGTCCCGCACTGCATCAAAGGTGATGTTTCGACTCCTCCTAGATGGTCCTGCTCTGCTGTTTCAGTCTGTGGGTGCTTTGGTGGTGGTGGTGGTGGCCTCGTTGCTGCGTTTATTTGTTCTCAGTTTTCATCTGAAAAAATCAGCATCGTGTTCAGTTAAAGCTTCTTAAAATTTGTTTCACCATTGTTTTCTTCTTTGTCCGAAGATTTATAGAAACTTCTTGCTGATGCAGTTGTTGATTTTCAGGTGTCCTTTGTGTCTGGGGCTGATCAAGGTTTCACTCTTTTGACCTGCTTTGGCTTATTTATTGATGAAATATGGCACACACTTACCATTTTAATCTGATAACCTCAATGTTTCACACCAATCGAGCACACATTTGTTATGTGAGGTCTGGGTAACACAGTTACTCTCTAATGTGGCTGTTTATGATCCGGGCGTGCACGCTGATCCACGTGCTGTGGGTCACATGGCAGGTAAAAAGGATTTGGCCGACTGGTACATTTATATTGACAGTTCTGCATTTCTTGTGCTTTTGGAATGTGCTCTTTTCAGGCCTTTCACGTTATGTTTTTCACACCGCATCGCGACATTTTCTGCAGCACTCTTAATTAGCAGTTAGCTCCTTGTCTTCCTCCCCTTCCCCCCTACACCGACGGTAGTATCCTGGATACAACTACCGGTAGATGCATGCCGCACCTCGCCCTTTTTATGTCTGGATAACTAAGCAGCTGTTCTTGAAGTGTTGTCTTAAAATGCTATCAAAGAGGGACTGAAAGAAGTGTCTGTTTTATTTGCAGCGAGCAGCTAAACAAGCCCAGCCGTGCATATCTCTGTTGCCTGTCTGCATTTGGGCGTCGTATGGCATTTAAATATTTATGCGTCACATGGCCAACGTCATAACTTGAATCACTCGCCTGAAAGCAGCCCTGGCTGGCAGATACACGCAGAATCAGTTAACACGTGTTTCCTGCAGAAACGTAACAACTTAATCTTAAAAACCTTTCCAGGGATGTGATAGGCCTTAATAAAGCATTATAAAATATGCTCTTGCCTTCTGCAACTGTGGCCACAAGAGGGCAGCAAACATCTCCTTATCTCGACATACTGTGTCCCCATCAGTGTGTTTATTTTAAAGACCGTAAAGACTAATTTCACCTTTCATGCTATAGGCAAGCACAATGACAGAGGAGTCCCAGAGAAGCTCGGCAGCTGAAATCTCAGTCACCAGTAATGGAGACCTGGATCGGAACCCCGAAGTGGTTTTCCAGAGGGTGAGGGTCTGACCTGAGGTGTTTTGTAGCTGCTTTTCAGACTATGAAGTTACTGTGTGAAAGTTAACTCTGCAAAAAGTTGTTACACCTTGTATGATGTTGTTCATTGCTTATTTTGTCTACAGGACTCCTATCCCAGTGTCCCTGGGTCGCAGAACTTTTCAGAATCAGGCGTCTCAACAGCAGAGAGCATCCCTGAATCAGGACCATACACGGGTAAAATGTCTCCCCTCATCTTTCACCATATTTGTTCTGCTTTTTTGGGTTTTGTGACGACGGCACAGCAAACATCTATCACGCCTTGTCGGTGGGCCTCATTAATTGTTCTGCAGCATTCTGCACT
The DNA here is from genome assembly GCA_000180735.1 of Tetraodon nigroviridis. Classification (NCBI taxonomy): domain Eukaryota; kingdom Metazoa; phylum Chordata; class Actinopteri; order Tetraodontiformes; family Tetraodontidae; genus Tetraodon; species Tetraodon nigroviridis. The sequence goes on along the minus strand of CAAE01014485.1, from coordinate 38,724 downwards.
TCCAGACCTCTGTTCAACGTGCTGTTGGTGTGCTAAATTAGATTTACCATTTCCATTTAATTTGAATTTGTAAAGGTGGAAATCCACTTGAATTTAATGAGTTTCCTCTGATGTCTGTTATGCCCTTTTCCCTCTTTTCATCAGTATGCAGCTGTTATAAATGCAGATATAAATCTTCCGATGAGGACATGTTGTGGCACAAATGATGCTGCGACTATTTTGTGGGCTTTTGTTCCACGTGGCAGCTTCGGTTCTGTAACACCTTCACCCTGGATTACAAAGAGAAACGGGGAAGCTCATCAATGAGTTGGCATGGCAGTGACATGCTAATAAATGACAACTGTGAATATCTCCCAGGGTCAGCAAGCCTGCCCGCATCTCCTGTGGCACCCATAGCGCCCAGCTCGGCTGTTGCTAGCCGCCTGGCACGCTCTTTCAGCGATAGCCAGGCTGAGAAAGGTACCAGCGGCGAGTATGAATCAGACCACGCTTAGTCACTGCCACATGCACCCAGTTAGGCTGCAGCTTGTTGTCCTCCTCTGGTTTTCTTTCCTTTCTTACCTGCTCCCTGATCCTACAGGAGAAAACTCCATTCTTCACCTTCTTTTTTACTGGCTTCAAATGTAATTTTTAGAACGAATCTTGGGTATGAGGGGTAGATTCGGACCTTTCCCACCTGTGATCTCAGCACCTCTACTTGATGTAACCCTGGATGCAAACGTTTGCTAATCTAATGGTGTTCCACTCACTTTACCTTTCTACAACCTTTTCCCTGTTGTTCCCTGTGTGTTCCCTGTTGTTCCCTGTTGTTCCCTGGCACCTATTGTCTCTTTTTAAGGATCCCTGAAACTAATAACATAAAATGAAAAAAACCCTTGACTATATGATGATATACAATTGCTGTAAAAAAACAACAACTTTGTATTATACTAAAGTGGTGATTAACAAATATGTTTTTGTATTGTTGGGTTTTTCTTTGTCTTTAAGAATTAACCTATTCTGTCTGTATTTTTTCCACAACACTGCTTTGGAAACTTTGTGGGGAGTTTCTTTTTTTTTCCTTTTCTTTTTTTTTCTATTCCACAGACATGACGACACTAAAATGACTGGCTTTAATGTTCTTAGGAGCAAAGCAAGCACAGGCCAACAGCGGAGCGATGGTCCTTGCAGATGACCTAAAGAGCCCAGCTATGGAAAAACTGGACCTTGTGAGAAAGTGGAGCATCAACACTTATAAAGTACTCTGCTTTCAGCTGCGATTTGACGACCTCCCTTCTCCGTCAGAGTTACTGAGCTTGCTCTCCTCCTCAGTGTACCAGACAGATGCTGCTCAGAGAAGTTGGGTCGCGGCTCCAGCGACTGTGGACGTGGAGCTGGAGGCTCAAATCGAGATCCTCCGAGACAACAAGAGAAAGTACCAGCACGTGATCAGGCTGGCTCAGACGCTGGCCGCTCAGCTGTCCCAGATGATGCAGACACAGAAGCAGCTGGGCGACGCCTTCACTGACCTGAGCCTTAAATCACCAGAACTCCACGTGAGTCCTTCGGAAACACTGACATCAGTCAGTTTTGGATGAGGTATACTTGGTTGCACATGTAATATTCAAATTTTACCTCCAGGATGAGTTTGGTTACAATGCTGACACCCAAAAGCTTCTGGCCAAAAATGGAGAGACGCTGCTCGGTGCAATTAATTTCTTCATCTCCAGCGTGAACACGCTTGTGGACAAAACGATTGAAGACACCATGCTTAATATCAAGCAGTATGAGTTTGCCAGGTCGGTAGTACACGTTCACCTGTGTGGTGACTGTGAGTCCTCTTCAAATGAAATGTCTGCACAAAAGTTGTGCAAACGCTGATTTTATTCTTAAATGTTTCTGCCGAAAACGGCTCCTCTTGAAGGTAAAACCAGTAAACTGACTTTTAACATGTGTCGCTTTCTGTTGCGGTTTCAATCGTGTGCAGGATTGAGTATGACGCTTACCGCACTGATTTGGAGGAGCTGAATCTTGGACCGCGTGATGCTAACACCCTGCCTAAGATCGAGCAGTCCCAGCAGCTGTTCCAGATCCACCGAGAGAAGTACGAGAGGATGAGAAACGACGTCTCCGTCAAGCTGAAGTTCCTGGAGGAGAACAAGGTGTTGTGGATTCTTCTGCTTCTCCGTGATCGGTAGTTGTGTGCTCAGCTGAGGCGTACTCACCGTCGCCTCTTCCTGCGTCCGCACAGGTGAAAGTGCTGCATAACCAGCTCATCCTGTTCCATAACGCCATAGCTGCGTACTACGCCGGGAACCAACAGCAGCTGGAACAAACGCTGAAGCAGTTCCACGTCAAGATGAAGATGCCAGGAGAGGACAGCCCATCCTGGCTGGAGGAGTACTAGCCCTTCATCCACAGCCGCCACGGCTCCGCTTAGAAAGAAGAGCATGGCCGTTCCTCCTGATAATCTCCAATCCTTTTTTTTTCCCCCCCAAATTTTCCTAAAACTCCCTTTCAATCTTTAGAATTTGCAATCTTTTTTTCCAGTATCAAAAACTGGTACACTCCAACAATCACTATAATGGCTTACGTCATGAGTTGAATCTGAATCAAAAATGCACTTTTTCTACTGTTGACAAAAACGAAACAAAAGTGTTGATGCATTTGGAACCTGTAGGTTGCCTTTTGTACTCCAGCAAATGAATGTTGCCTCTCAGCACAGCTCTAGAAAAGGGCAGCTACAGAATCCAAACACGTCAATGGGCAGGTGGGATCGATGCTTTATCAAAGTCCGGAAGCCTCAGGAGACTCTGCATGGATTCTCAGACTCTTCCTGTCTACCTGTTGGGATGAACAGGGAACAACAGCGTTCAGATTTCTGAATCGTGCAGTCACTTTTTTTTTTTAACCAGCAAACTTGCGTTAGTTAGAGTGATGTTTTGATATTTTGGAAACTGTTTTCTTTGTTATTACAGCTGGATGATGATAGTAACTGCACTCCGTGTCTGCGCTCACAGTCTGATCTGTCATGTTTGGGTGTCTTATTTGAGCTGGAGGATTCCGAATATTCTACATCTAACCCTTTTAAAACTTTACACCTATATTTGTAATAGAAAACAGGGTTGTACCGAAGGTTATGGGTCTCAGGACGGAGTCAGTCTTTATCATTCCGGTGATATTGACCTTTTTAACACTAATAGGGAGATATTTTTTTCCCAAAATGTGAAACAATCTAAACCGTAGCCTAACATTCACATGGAGTGTTAGTTAGAGCTGCCAGTGTTGACATAACTGGTCAGACTGGCGATGCTCTTAAACTCCAGTGGGGGACCAGCCTTCCAGCCTTACGGGACTACGTGTGCCTTGATTTCTAGCCTGTTCTGTTCTCTTCCACTCCGTTGTCACGTGTAATCTTTAAAACCTCCGGTTCAGGAGAGCAAGACGGACGCGTTTGCTGGATCTACAGTTAGTCTGTGCACCTGGCAGACACTCCAGTAACTTCAGGAAGTCTAAACGTATTTCGATACTTTAGATTCCGCAAAGAAACATTCTTATTGCACATAATGCATATGTTTGCATTAGCTTAAAACAGGTGTACTGAAGTGTAATATGTAAACCAAAATGCTTTTAACTTGAATGAACTTTACTTTTGTAAATTGAAAGGGCCAGCCTCTTTTTGCCTGAGCTGCTAACCGTTTCTTCATTGGGATATAAAAACAAATCTATATTTTTAAAGAGGACGTCCGAACAAGCAGCTACCATCTTCTCGCTCATTTGTACACATCCTGTGGGTCTTAATGGCAGTCTGAGAGTGCGTGAAACATTGTCAAACCATCTATGCCCTGAAGTAGATGCATCTATCTTTGTAACTGTGGTTGTTTTACTTTGACTGTAGTGGATGACCGACGCTTCCCTTCGGCCAGAATGATGTACTGGGACCAGTCTGTGGTAGTGGCGCTCCTCCTGTACAGTAAGAGTGGAAGAAGGTACCAGGATTTTGTATAATCTCTATGGGACAATAAAAGGTTCTTTAAGCATTGTCACCTGTCGCCTAATTCCGCTGTTATTGCAAGGTTAGAGGTGAGGCAGACATGAGGGGACGACAGAGGTGAAGCAGCTTTTTTCCAGAGAAAGTCTTCCATGTCCTGGCCTTTTCCCGCACGGGTTGCGGGGATCTGTGGGCGCGGACGGCGCACGGACGTGAACGCGCCTTCTCCCACCTGAGCCAATCACGTTGCAGGACGCGCGCCGCGCCGCGCCGCGCCGGCGGTGCGCCGCCGCAGCCGCAGCGTGTCGCCGCGCTGTTTGTGTCGCAGCTCGGCCGGGACGTCCGCGTCTCAGCCCTCCGCCCTCCAACCCCGGAACGCGGCGCAGATTTCCTCCTCTTCTCCAAGTCCGACCGCGCCGGAGCGGGCTCCGCGTCCCGGCGAGCCCCGTCATCGTTCCGGTGAGTGGTCGGGACGATGCCGCCGCGTCTCCCGCTGCGCGCAGATGTCAAATATGGACCTCGTACCTGCTGCCAAAAGTCTTAGCGCCATCAGATGTCTCGTTGTGGCAAAGTATGGAGCAGTTTAATCTTTTCTTTCTGCAGCTGGGCTCAGTTGTTGCTCGTTTTTTTTGCATGTAGTAGGCTGTTTGGCCTTTTAGCACAGCGAGCTTGTTCTTCTATTTAACCAGGCGTTTATTATCTAGAAATATGTCATTTAATCAACCAGGGGCTATAAAAATCCAGTTTACCCGCTGTAGTTGTAGAAAACGTCTTATTATGACTGTTTACGTGCTTTGCAAGGATTTTTGTTTTCTGATTTCATAATTTGCCTCCTGCACATGATCTTATAAGTCCTGGTATTTTTTTGAAAAAATATTTTTAATGGCGTTTGGTACAATTTGTCCAGAATAATTTCAAGGTAATGTGCATTATTAAATCTGCACGGTTACATAATTGCAGCCAACTTTCACACAAATCCTGCAAAACTTTTACCTTTAACCTAACGGCCCCTGACTTTTTCAGCACATTATATTCTTTCAAGTTCATTTTATACTCATTTATGATTTCCATTCCATCATTGGAATGGAAATCATAAATTCCCCAACATCTTATCTAACTGCCCCTTTCCAGGAATATTAGCTCTCCGTGTATGACTTTACATCTCTGTCCCTGTTGATCGGCTCCCTTTCCAGCGTTCCTGGCTTTTGAGCACTGGTACACATGCTGGGATGAATTAGAGGACCATCCATTCAAGTGTCAGGAACAATACCCGAGTGGAAAAAAAGAGTTTCTGCCCAGGTCAGGTCAAGGGAGAGGGTGGTGTTGCCCCCCGGTTGCTGTGGAGGCCGAGACTAACATGGAAAACTCAATTCTCTGACGTCAGCCCGAGGACGAAGATGTTGGGGGGCTTGATTTATCTCTGTGGGAGTGCAGAGGGACTGAATAGCTGCTACCAACTTGGGTCAACTCCAGCGCTCTTTATGGCCCAAAAATTTGTCGCCGCCTTATAAGTTCAATTTTTGTCTTCGGTGACTAACGGTTAAAAATAAAAGGCACGACAAAAGGAGGGTAAGAAAGGAGACAGAAAATTAAAGAGCCCTTGTTTGCGTGCCTTGCTCAAATGTCACGACCCCGACTCCCACCTCTGATACCACCCGTGTCTCTTAGCGATGATGATGGAGGGACAGAAAGGAAGCAGTGAAACACTGTAAGACTGATCCAGTCCTGCTGTTGCGTTGTGCGTGATGTAAAAGTCTCAGGGCCCGTGGGTAAACACCTTGTAAACATGTTTGCATTCCCTCCATGATGCCTTGTTTTTGTCTCTATGACGACCTGCGCACAGATCTGCTTATTTATAGCCCCTACAATCACCTGCGCCTCGTTCGGGATGTGTTCATTAAAACGTTGTGTCGTTTTTGGGGTTTTTTTTAGAAACTCACACGCTATGTGTCAGCTTCTGTAGAGTGTGAAAGCTGAGGTGCGGCGAGATCCGCCTGGAGCCGTCCTCGGCAGCGGGCTCAGATTGCCAGAGCCACAATCGGAGGACAGGGGAGCCAGGGGCCCGCTGCAGGCCAGACACTGATCACCTGCTAACAATGGAACAAACGGACGACGGCTCCAAGCTGTGTTTTTGATCAGCGGCCCCACCACAGATGGGCGTCCTCCGTCTCAGTTCCTCCCTCCGTCCCGTCGTTACCTCGCCTGACTGGCTTTTGTTTCTCCCGGTTTACTTTTCTCTGGCTCGGCTCTGCTTTTGTGTTTTTTTTGTCCAGCAATTGAGAGGGTGTTATGAAGGTTTTGAGATTGAGATTAAATGCATTTATTTTGATGAGTCTTAACTGCTGGGTGTGATAGAACCTGTCGCAGGTGAGATGGTCGTTCATAGAAGTCTCGGCTAAGGTGGATTTAAGCAGTAATCAGCGGTGGGAGTGTGTGTGCAGCTTTAATCTGGATGCACAGGTTGTTATTACCAGGTTTATAGGCAGCTTGGAGGATGTGTCGCGTCGGGGGGGCCTTTGTCCCATACACAGTCATTTTAAAGCCTTTGTTCTGGGAATCTCTGTGTAAGCGATCATGGCGGGCAGTTACCAAACAAGAATGCGATTCCCTGCGATCATCTTGTGATTCCGTAGCTCGCTTTGAGACAGCGCCGCTAATTCCTGCTCTGACAACCTGCTGCTTTAAATTCGTTTTAGGAGTGACATTCTGCTTTGACCGACAACAGAAAGCAATCCCGTCTCTGTCGTTACACACTCAGGCTGGCAGAATGTCTGCATCAGCAGTCTGCAAGCTGCTGTACAGTTTTATTTGGTTCAGAAAGTCGGTTTAAACCTGTTTCCTGAAAAGAACCTCGAGATCCTCCAGACTGAAGGGTGTAATAGTCACTATAATCTGTACAATTAGAGATATCCACTGGATGCTTTTTATCTTTCTGTTTTCCTCCTCCGGTTCTTCACCCCTTTTATGATTTTTATGGATTTAAAAGCCTTCTGTCACCTTCAGCCAGCAGCCTTTCTCTCACACTCAATAGGACCCTGATGCAAAGACAGATTGAGGGATGATTGCGGTTTATTTATAGCCACATTTTTGCACCAGTTTTATTCAAGGCGGGGGGGCCAGGAAGGACGTTTTCAGGTGCACTCCAGCAAAGCCTGAGTGGAGTAGCATTAATTAAAATGCAGATTCGGAGGGGTCCCTTTTGCCGGAGAGGCCTGTTTATCGCTTATTTCTAAAATTTGGCCTGTCGAGGTGACGCAGGAAAGTATTCTCAGGTGACCTTAATGAGATTATTCTGAGCAGGAAAAAAACATCCCTATTCAGTGGTTTCCATCCATTTAGATGGAGTAGCCTGCAGCGGACCTTGGTCTCTCCACACCAGACGGGTAATCTCCCTCTAAGCCATTTGGCAGATTTGGGAATGAACCAAAATAACCAACCATTTTGTTTTGTTGGCTGCAATAACCTTCACACAAAGCATAACGGGACGAATGTTAATTTCCTAATTATTAGGATCTTCGCAAGACGTTGCAAAAGCCAGCACGGTGGATGTCACCATGGGTGACATCCAGTGTTTGACAAACAGAGTTCAAGGTGTTCCGAGGGATCCAAAACAAACCTGACAGCTGACGTCCCACTGAGCCCCACACAAAACAGCTCTCGGCTAACGAGCGTTCCCATGGTAATGATGATGGAGCCTGAATTCCTTTTAAGCGCCCGTTTGCCCCTTTGGTGTGAGCGAAAGACCTCAGCTCCGAGGGGGATGTTCACTGACCCAGGGAAAATTGAGCTGGAAGTCAGCAACAGGGGATTATTATAACAGGTCCTGACCTTTGGCATTTCACTTTCGCAGATGAGAACAGATTGGTTGGGGTTTTGACAGTTACCTCCGGTTTAAACCCACTGGAGTTTTCCACAAGAGTATATTATAGTACACGAAAAGACAAACAGTCATTAGATGACTGATGTAGCTAAATATCGCCTAATTTAATCATATTTCCAAGTTTTCAGGGTTTTTTTTAATGTTGCTCTTCCAAACCATTCACCAGCTTTTACCTGTATTCTTTTCTTCCAAAGAATTTTAACTAAATATTTGTGTTTTATGTGGAATAATGTTGCCTATGAAAGTAGTGGGGAATTCCTTGTCACTACTGAGGACGGATAGGAGCAACGTTTGCCTGAGGGGAGGTACCACCGGTGGGCCGAGACCCCACAGTCCCCGTTCACCAGCGCCGGTGACTGCGTGGACCCAGTCTGACGGCCAGTCAGGACCGCGCTGACTGGAGCCCAGTCAGCGTGAGCTCAGATGTTCTGAGGGGAACATGAATTAGACATGAGTGGCGGCGTGGTCCGCCCGAGCGTCCAGGCTGATGTCAGCAACATGAGGCCGTTTGTGACGTCCGCTTTATTAATTAGTCATCACCTGTGGGTGTCGGGTGGAGGAGGCCACTAACGACGGCAAAATGAACACAAAAGCGCCGGGTAAAATCCTAAAAGGCTAAAACACACTTGAATACCTCCGAGTTACCTTTGATTCGCTCACTCCTCAGTTCCGCCGCTGGTTCCTTTATTTAGTCTGTAAGGAGCAACAGATCGCCGTCGCCATGTCAACTGTGGCTGAGTGATGCACTGAAACTCAACCAGTTCTCCTCCGACTACGAGGAGGCAAAGGTGGACAATGAGCACTTCCCGCCCTTTGTTTCCTCCTTTTTTACAGTCGGAAGACTTGTTGTTTTTTATTACACTTATTTTAGCCTAAAGCAGAGACAGAAACTGAGCGCCCATATCAGGAACTCGGACTAGGAAAAGTGTCTAATTAGGTTTAATTGCTGCCTCTGACTTGAGTGGAATTGATTTCCTGATGTCTCAAGCCCTGAATAACTGACCGGACCACGATGATCCATGAGAGGGTTTGGAACTCGTCCGCCTCCCTGAGAACTTGAGAATGAAATGATAGCAAACAGAAGTTAAGCTGTGGGTGTAACTGTCCGTTATACAGCCCAGAGCCCGACTTCAAAGCCCTCACAAAGCGGAGAGAAAAATAGGATTTGTCTTCTCCTTCATCGTCCGCCACTCTGACCAGGTCCCCCTTCCCTTTTGATCTGTCTCACCCTTAATATCCACTTCGTTTCAGGGTCCGTGACAACGTGCATGACTACCTCGGTCTAATCCCGCCGGGTGTTTTCCATGGCCCTGGCTGCCCACCGCCCGCCGCCCCTGGGAGGTAACCTTCAGAGGCTCTGCGGAACACGCAGGACGACCGCCTGAGTGATGGAGGTGGGCGCCACCGTCAGGGCACCCTTCGCTGACGAAGGGACACTCTCCCTGTGGTAGCGGTAGGATGACGCGCTGTTTTAACAAAGAAGCGAAGAAGAGCCTTAACGCGTGTTTGCCAAGGAGAAGCGCAGGTTTGAGCATTCTTTAACGCCAGCGTTGCCCCTGTGCTGACTGCTCCGCCTTGGGATGCTTGTTATGAGCTGCCCGTCCACCACCAATGAGCCGGAGAGCTGCAGCAGCGAGGGGAGCAGCTGCACCGCTTCCTCCTCCGTCACCACCGCCTCCGCCTCGTCCTCCATGTCCGCACACGCTCACGCCATCAGCGATGCGGACAGCCGCTCCAGGAACACGGCGCCTCCCCCTCCGCCCCTGCCGCCACCGCCGCCTCCTCCCCCGCCCCCAGCGACCTCCACCACCAACATCAGGAAGAAGCGTCGAGTGCGCAGCTTCTTCTGGAAGCCCATTCCGGAGGAGAAGGTGCGCGGGAAGCCCAACATCTGGACGCTGGCGGTGCGGCAGCAGCAGTACCAGATTGACGTCCGCTCCGTGGAGGAGCTCTTCGGGCAGCAGGAGGAGGCGGCGACGGGCGCGCGAGCGGCCGCGCAGCACGCGGCGACCTCGCACCGCGTCTCCAGGTCTCGTTCCTTCAAGGAGAGCACCAAGGAGGAGGTGAGCGGCTGTCAGGGCCACACCTGAGTCACAGCAGGTGTCCACAGGTCTCTCATCACCCCTGTCTCTCATCTAGACACACAAATATTCCACAGAATCCAGGACTTTCCTGATGTCAGAGTTTTGTATATTAAAAAGGGTGACGTGCAGATGCATACCAGCGTAATCTCAGCCTGTTCTAGCAGGGACCAGTTTTCACGCCGCAGCTGTACATGTGAGAAATCAAGTTCCTTGTGTGGAAAAAAGCTATTTTGGGTGACATTTATGCAGATCTCTTCACCCACTGTGTTAAGATATTCCTACAGGGCCACGTTGGGTAACAGATCTCACTTACGACTTTTCCTCGAGGGTCTGAAAACCTGATTTGTGTCGGTACGGACAGTAGCATGTAAAGCGTATAGAAAACAGCGTCCTGGCGGCTGTTGTTGAAGCTGTGATCAGGTCGCTGCTCTGTACACTCACTCGTTAAAGTAGTATCATCGTTAACGAGAGAGGAAGGCCGCACACGGAGCCCGGTGGAGTTTCACTGTCCCATGAGGTCGAGCAGCAGCGTGAGGTGGTTTACGTAACTAAACAACAACCAGGCACAGGAGCTGTGTGTGTGTGTGTGTGTGTGTGTGTGTGTGTGTGTGTGTGTGTGTGTGTGTGAGCAGGGATTACAGATATATGATCCGGTTCTCTCTGAAAGTGTCTGTGTTTTCAGATCAGTATCCTGGACTCCAAGAGGGGGATGAATGTGGGTATTTTCCTGAAGCAGTTCAAGAAGTAAGTTTTCCACCGGAAATCAGAGTTACATCTTTGAGGTCTAGATTCCCTCTGATGAAAACCGAAATTCTCTGAGCCCAATTTGACGACCGTGGAACTCATTTACCAAGTGAGTGTCTCTTCTCTCACTCAGCTAATGAGGTCCGGTTTCTCTGATGTTAACATCTGAGTTTGCTGTGATGTCAGTTAAAATCAGAGTTGTGTGTCTTTGTGTGCCAAAGTGGCATTTTTACAGATACTTGAGGATGGGAACCAGACCGCTCTCAGCTCCATCTGAGAACAGATTAAACCAAAATTAGAAAAAACTAAACTAAAAGCAGAGGTTTATCTATGTTGTTTGAGTGATTACATCTTAATTCCTGCAGGTGAACCTTTTTAATTTTTTTTATTCTGATTTTTCTGTATTTTATGACTCTTAAAGGAATGTCTGGAAAAGGGTTCATGCAAATGTGCAGAACTGAAGCAGATTATGACCAAGTGCTGTTCCAGCTACTTTAACAGGCTTCCATTGTTTGATTAATTGCAATCTGGAGGAAAGTTTAAGTGCACTCAGCTCCGACTTACTCCGAGTAGCGAATATTCTGGACTGGCTGAAAATAAAGAGCGCGCTGGGTGTCTGGTTTGCATGGCGGCGTGTTTGCATGGCTCCCCACTGTATTTTAATGGCATTTGAATGTCATTCAAGCAGTGAAGTCATCAGATGCTCTTTACATTGTATACTCACAGCAAGCAAGACACAACAAAACAACATCATCATCAGCATCATCACCGTCACACATTTATATCAAAGTCAATTTACTTTTGTGTGAATTAGTCTAATGAAACGCGCTGCTGCTGTTCCTATGGAAACGATGCCTTCGATAACACACGGCCTAATAGGACTTTATTAGCTTAATTTTAGCTGTTTAATGAAATCAAAAACACAATCATAATTTCTTCCCTGTATTAGTGTTTAGCAAACGTGATTATTTCCTGGATGGTGTCCATTAGAGGTGATCAGACAGCACACCTGGAGAGGAAAAGGGGTTTCATTTGAGTTTCACTTGGCTGTGAGAGGGCCAGCTTTGCGAGCACAATGAAAAGGCACCTGTGCCATTTATCATCGAGCCTTAATGAAATAAACTGCCTTCCAGGTCTAATCGCTCTATTGTGGACGACATACGGCGAGGAGAGGGGAAGATCTATGGAGCCGAGCTGCTCAAAGACCTGCTGAAGCTCCTGCCTGACTCAGAGGAGGTTTGTGCCTGTGCAGCTTTCACTGGAACGCACAATAAAAGGCTGATGGCACCACAATGGAGCCTGCTCAACTTCCTTTGTTTACTCAACAGATCAAGAAACTTCGGGCATTTAAAGGAGATCCGGACAAGCTGACACTGGTGGATTCCTTTATGTATCTCCTGATCCAGGTGCCTCGGTGCGTTTCTATGGTTACCCTAAAGAGGGTCTACTGGTAAAATAGGAAAAGGACAGTTTTTAATATCATTAGACGCGCAAAAATGCGCATTTCTGTTCCCGTTAGATGTTGTTTTACTGAAACATTTTTATCCTAAAAGGTGTTTTTCTGGGAATGCCTTTGGGTTTTCCAGGTTTGAGGTTCGTATCGAGGCCATGGTCCTCCGAGAAGAGATATTTCCTTTATGTGCTGTGATGAGCCGTGAGATTGATGTTGTACGTGTTGCCACTAAAGGTAAACACACACACACACACACAAACACATGTTTGCTTTGGCAGGTGACCCAGATATTTGAGCTGATGAAATCATAGAAATAAGACGCCTGAGAGCAGCACTAGGAATGTGTGTGGTTTACTGATTTTCTTTACAGTTATATGTTTGACACCATTTTCAGGCGCACATATTTACATTTATACTAACAGATGTGTTTCTGGGTGCCAACAAGCTGTTAAATATAGATTAGAATTAGAACTTTACTTTTTAATCCCTGCCTTAAGCTTTTGTCATTTCAGCTGAGTCGCACATTCTTCTGCACTTTGGTGGATTTTCTGAAAGCCTTTTCCACAGAACTATGACCCTTTTCTCCGCATTGCGGAGCTATCACTCAAGAACTGCTCTGGGCAGGAGAAACACAACTTTCAGTGATGTCATTTGATGAAAACATCCACAAGCACCTAGCTTTTACCTCGTGCCCAAAATGAATTATGTTTTTCTGCCTCCTTGCCCGGCTGACTGGAAAATGTATTAACGATTCCGTTTTTACACTGTCCTGTCCATCAGAGCTGATGAGGTGCGAGGAGCTACATGCTATCCTGCATCTGGTGCTTCAGGCTGGAAACATCATGAATGCAGTAAGTCGCACACATTATTAAAGGATTTCTTAACACTGGCTGAAACCGGACCACCTTCATCCCCCTGAGCACTGGAAAAAGCGAAGATTTTCTGAATCATGTTCCTAAATCTGTTAAAATATGCTGTCAACCCCTTTCTGGGAATAATGCAGAGAAGATGCTACTTTTAAAATGTGGGTTTATATTGGATAGAAGTCCAGAAGGAAAACTGTTACAAAGTTGTGTGCGGTTTTCAGGGCGGTTATGCTGGAAATGCTGTGGGCTTCAAACTGTCGTCCCTCCTCTCCCTGGCTGACACCAAGGCCAACAAGCCGGGGATGAACCTGCTGCACTTTGTCGCCATGGTTGGTGAAAGCTGCTGTTGGATAGAGGGGTTTTTAAATATTGAAAATACATGATATGCATGTTAGCAGGGTAAGAGCGGTCGTTCTGTCTGTCCACACAGGAGGCAAAGAAGAAGGACGAGAAGCTGCTCAAGTTTCCAGAAAAACTTCAGGACGTCCAGAGTGCAGCCAGGTAACGTCCCATTGGTTATTTATGATGTGACATCAGTCCGTCCGAGTTCAGACTAACCAATAACGGGAATGTGACGCCCGTGGTTAAAGGCTGCTCTTGTGTTTTCCTGCAGAATTTCAGTGGAAAACATCGAGCTGGAGTTTTCCTCCTTGTATGTTCGCATTAAATCCCTGGAGGAGAAAGTCCAAGAGGACCAGGAGCTGCAGCAGCAGTTGGAGGCCTTCCTGCAGGTACAGAAGCAGCAGCTCCGCGCTCGGATTCCCGACCTCGGCCGTTCGGATGAATGACGGCGCGTGTTTGATCCCTCAGACGTCCACGCAGACGCTTCAGGAGCTGAAGAGGCGCCGGCTGGAGCTGCGTAAAGAGGGAAACGCTCTCATCGATTTCTTCTGCGAGGACAAGGACACGTTTAAGCTGGACGAGTGCTTCCGCATCTTTCAAGACTTCTGCATTAAGTTCAACAAAGCTGTCAAGGTTGGTTTCCAGCCGGGCCCAGATGAACCGAGTGTCTTCTCTGTTCCATCCAGTCGTTATTTAGAGCCACGTCCGTGTCTTCATCTTCCTTTTTCACAGGACAACATGGACCGGGAGCTGAAGGAAGCAGCAAGGCAGCGCCGTCTGCGGGAACTGGAAGAAAAGCGCTTCGCCTGGTCTGGAGCCGATCAGGGTGGCGTCTTCGGCCGGAGCAGCAGCGAGAACGACGTGGAGATGCTCACCAAGGAATGTCTCCTGGACTTCCTCCAGCAGAGGTCCCAGAGCCCCAACCGGCCCCTGGGGCGCTCCGCCAGCGCCCGCCGCCATCGGCACACCGTCAACTCTGTAGCAGACAGGGAACTCCAGGGGTACCTGGAGCTGTTTGGGGGTGCTGAGAATCCAGCCGACGGTTCCAGGTTCAACAGTCTACCTCGGTCGGGCCGCGCCGTTCAGAGGAACACCACGCCCTGGATCTCAGCCCAGGACGACAACCGCGAGCTGGGCTGCAACAGGCAGCTTCCGTCTCCACGTGCAGAAACCGAGCCCATCAGCCCTCTGGCCAGGTTCTCCTCCTCTGGCGTGAACGACGACCCGTGCAACAACAACAACATTTACTCGGCGCTGTCCGAGGCCAGCGCTCTGCACAACGCCTTCTTTGTCTTTCAGAAGTCCGAACATCTTCCAAACCCAAGCGGCCTGATGAATGTTAGCGTAGAGAGACACACTTTGGTCCCGGGGCCTCAAGCTTTCGAGCTGCGGAGTCCGAACAACAACAGCAATCACATGCACTTTGTCAACCAGGGCGATGTTGTTCTGACTGACCTGGACGGGGAGAGACAATCACCTTCTGCGGGTCTGGCTTCACTGGACGATGAAGCTTTAGGAAGGCGAGTGGATTCCAAAGCCTGGAAAGGGAAAGCGGATCCCCCCAAACACGCTGGAGGCTTTCCTGACAGAGAGAAAGAGGAGGACAGTACCATTTCATCAACAACCTGCGATACGTCGCTGCCACTCGACACGGCTGCGTCCCATAGGAGGCCAGGGTTTTGCATTGTGGACTGCACGGAAACCGACTGTTCTGTCACCTTGGATTACTCCGAGGTCGAGAGCTCATCTTTGGCCAGGGAGGGGCGTTTAAGAACTGACCTCAGCAAACATAAGCAAGACCCAAACTCCTTGTCTTCTAATTTGGAGTCTCCCAACGACCAGTCTGTCTCGACCAGCGAGCTCTCAGCGCCCAAATCTGTCGATGTTGCATGCATGACGCAGTCTCCTGTCACAGACGAGTGGGAAACGGAGAGCTGTGACACCGCAGAGGGCAAACCGAGCGTGGAGGAGGAAGGAAGCGGCACCCAAACGGCTCACGCCAGGAATCATCCCAGCAAAATGAGCCGGGGCCGGGTGGTGAGAACGCTGACCAGCAGCGAAAGCCAGGGGATGCGCAAAGTGGTGCCCATCACCAAGATGGCGAGGACAGGAAGCAGCAAAAGCGACGGAGGGGTGCGAGGGCGCGGAGTCACGACTGCCTCTCAGAGACCAGAGTACGCCATCGCGAGGAAAGGCCGACAGAGCCAGGCCGCTCAGACACTCCAGCCTGCCTCCGGACGAGTCGAAGGCTCAGAGGGGGACGTCTTCGAAGTGGACGCGCGAGCCATCGGTGAGAAAGGCTTCCGCTAGCAAGCCCAGCGCCAAACCTCTGCGGAACATCCCCAAACCTGCACACGAGGAGAAGATGTGCCGATCCACCCTGAGAGCCCTCGCGCAGACCTCCTCTGAGAACAGCAGCTCCGTGGCCCTCAGCTCCAAAAGCCCCTCCGATGTCCCCAGCTTTGCACGCAACACCGTAGCCTCATCCTCCCGGACCAAGAAGGAGCCCGGCCCCCTCTCCGTCCCCTCCACGCCGTCCCGCAGCCCCTCGTTTCGAGGTAGACAAAACTCCCTGAAGCAGAACCGACCGTCGCCTTCGGGCCAAGACGAGCAGCAGGGGACCAACCTGCGGAGGGTCCAGAGCGTCAAAGCAGCCAGCCGCAGCGCCCGTCGCAGCGAGACCCCCCCACCGCTGCAGGCGCGGGAGGACTCCCGGAAGACTAACAGCTGTTCGGAAAAATTTGTCCCCTCCAGAGATGCCAGCAGAGGTGTTAAACCCAGCTGGAAGTGAACCGTTTTCACCTCTTCTGTACAGATTCGATCTCATATCATGCAAAACACGGGGGAGACCGCAATTTCATTCATGTAGCTGCGTCCTTATCAGGTACAAGACATGCAAAGAGCAAGATGCAATGAGCTGTTGCTGCATGGTGTTAGTTCAGATTAAAATATTCCCATCTTGGGTTTGTCCTAACTAACCTGACAAGTGGCAAACTGGTGATTTTGTGTCACACGAGGGCCTTTTTGCCTGCTTAGCTGTCGTGTTGTAATCATGTGTGTGATGCTGCTAATTAGCTCTGACAATTGGAGACCTGTTTCCTTCGGGGTCACGTGACTGTGTTTTCCTCCGCTGCAGCTGTTGCTACGGTGTCTTCTGCGTCGTCTTTCGTTCACTTCCTTTGCTTGATACCTCAAAAAGATCGCAGTGGCCTTTTTTTCAGCTGCATGATAAAATATAAATATGACCCGGAGTAAATGGGTGTACCTTGTGTTTGTCTGTGTCAGTAGTTAGTTTAAACCTGTTCAAACCTCTCCATCCTGTCATGGAGTAGACGCGCACATACTTCTCTGGCCTGCACAGTCCTGTGTGCTCTGATGGCCGCCGCTGTGGTCAGTGTTCCATTAGTGCCTCCATGAATCCGCCCAGGAAACCATCAGTGTGAAAGATGAGCCGGATCAGCGGAGTCACACCTCTTTTGCCTTTTCACAGCTGCATTGTGCCAGTCAGAGGTGACATAACTCATCACTGTGTTGCCTTAAAGCTTCAAGCACTCATTTATGGTCCATTCCATCCACATTGAGCATGCAAGGGGTTGATTTGGTGCACACGAGCATTCGTATCTTCTGTTTCCAGAACTGTCTGTGGTGTGTGTGCGCGCGCGCGTGTGTGTGGGGCCGTCTTGTTGTTGTTGTTGAAATGCAAATGATGCCAGCAAAGCGGCAAAACAAAAGGTCTGTGTGACGTCCCAGCCTGTGTGGATCCTAGATGTGGACGCTGTCCCAAACACACCTGCCACAGAGGCGGTGAGGCCCAAATCCTCCAAACCCAAAGATGTTAAAACAGAAGCGAATTACTGAGATAATCCGATTTATTTTTCCAGGTTTCGCTGTAAATCACTTGAATGTTTACGTGATTATAATCACAAACATTGCTTTTCCTGCATCTGTTTAACTAGTCCTTTTAAAGTTACCCAGTGAAGCGACTGTGACTGAAGACATTTTAATTCTGCCTAATTTCTGCATCCGGACACACATTTTTCACTTGCTGAGTTGATCAAATCTGTTTACATCATTCAGACACTTTTCTTTCAGTAGTTTGTCATTAAAAACCTGTCAATAAAGAAACATTGTGTATTTAATGCTGGGCACATCTGTCATTTAGAACAGCTGGATCTTTTCCTTTTCTTTTCTCCAACTCTGACACAACGTGCACATCCGACCTTCGGCGTATCCCACAATCCTCTGCTGCAACCTTTCAAGCCGCCCCGGGCAGCACAATGACTGCCCTTTACGTTACATCTGACTGCCTTACAGGAGGGTGAAACTCAGACACAAGCTCGCCCTTTTCAACACAGCTTCCTTTTTTACAGCGCGGTCGCCGTGGTAACCCTACAAACATCTTTTACCATTACAGTAATACTTTAAGTAAATAAAGCGGTAATCAAACTTAAAAAGTCACAGCCGTCTGGCTCTACCGGTATATTTATCTGCATCCAATTATGATTGACTTTCTTTTATATGTAGAAATGTTTTAATAATTCTGATAGGGGGTTGCAGCGCGTTAGTTCAACGCTAGATGGCAGTAAAAGCACAGATTTGGAAACAGCAGCAGGAGGTCCTCGATTAAACTTCTGTGTATTCCATTACGGCCATTTGGCCAAAAAACCCAAAAACTTATTCCCAACAACGTCTGGAGGTTTAATATCGAACTGGTATTTTCACCAACTTACTGGTATATGCCTTTATATTAGATATTTTAGTTCCTCTCATGACACTGACCAGTGAATTTATCATTATTTTTATTTTTACACTCATTTTGAAATGTAATACTGTATCTTTAATATGCAGGTGTGTGTGTGTGTGTGCCAAAGAAAGTCCTGTCTGTCTGTGAGGACCCTGAAATATAATGATTAACAATGAGATCAGTTACTTCATAATCCCACTGGAGAATAAACAGAGATTAGCATTGTCTCATTGGACCTTCCACAGACATGATCAGATTGTTTGGACCTAATAGCCGGAGTGTTGGAGCACTGACTGACATGTCAAATGGCTCTAGACTGGGCACGTTTGCTCCCAGATCAGCACCACCGTAGTCATGTGTGTGTGGGATTATGCTCCTCTCAATCCCTCCTTATCCTGCAGCTCAGCCTAACACCTGAGCAGGATCTGGACCGTCACTCCTACTACTCCAGGAACAGTGAGCTTGTCCGAGTCACACAGGAAAGATGGGATTATTCTCCTAAAGGATGGTTTTTTTATCGTGTTCCATGCATTTGTGCAACAGCAGAGGATTCTCCCCCCTCCACAGAGGACCACCGAGACCAAACCTTCAGCACCACAATCAGGATGAATTAAAAGCTGCTGTGGGATCGGTGATGCTGGAGTGAGGCGTGGTGAGAGGCGCGGAACCACGGCGGGAGGAAACCGATATGGGGTGAGGCTGATAAACTGCTTCCTGTTTCTGTTTGGGTTGTTATTTATGAAATATTACAACATGCCGAGCGCACACACCAGTTAGGAGGAGGAGTAGGATGTGGTGTTTAATGTTTTAATTTCTAAATGCTGAGTTAGTGGGAGTCAGATCTTCAGCCTCCGCTGGGCCCAGTGGGTTCGGCTGTGACCAGAGCTGGGGGAAACCTGAATGTGATGCCTGTAAGTCTGCAAAACTGGACTTCCTGTCGTTTTACGCTGCTGTGCTTTTCACACTTCTACCTGTTCTGAACTGGGACACAAAAGTTTGCACGCGGGCCGCTGCCGTGCGCTGCATGCTAAGCAGATGGGCACACACAACGCCTTCCATGGTGAGGCCTTGAGATGCCTTGGAGTTCCCCCACCTCCTCCCCCCCCTCCATCCCGTCCTGTCCCGTCCCCACCAGACAATGGAGCTCATACCTCCAAATAGCTCGAATGCAAATCGCTTGATTCTGTCCTCCTTTTCTTTTTGATTAAATCTGAAAAGACTCTTTCAGGGGAGGTGGAATAATATGGGGTTGCCGTGGCAACAGCCTCCTGGTAGAGGGGGAGCAGGACTGGGAGTTCACAGTCACACTGGGACGTCCCACCAGCAGCAGAGCTGATGTTAGAATCTCTCCTGCCAAAACTGATACCTCAAAATCTCTTCCTTTTTTATGATCAGCGCCATTTTTCAGGTGATAAACAGATTTTAAAAAGCCCATCCAGTCACTAGAGACTAACATTAAAATCTCTCAAACATTTTCAGTCGTGTTTAGTCTTGGGCTTGTGTAACTTCTGAGGAGGAAACTGAAATAATAGATGGATGCTGGAGCTATTTTTAAGCGTTTAAATGTAATATTGATGAAGTTTCTCATCCAACTGCTGCCTCCACTGACGGCGGCTGAGGTGGAAATAAAGCAGCTCCCGGTTGAGCATCAGAGGCTGTTTTTTTTAATGCAGAGCAGCAGAGAGAGCAGAGGAGCGACAGGAACCATCGGCGCTCTCAAACAGAACCTTTAAAAAGAATCCTAATAATAATAATAATAATAATAATAATAATAATAAAACGCTCCGTCAGCATCGTCTCTGGTCCGCACGCGTCGCTGTCGAGTTGGTGAAATCAGATCTCCTACAGGTGAGTGCAACTTCCTGCGTCCACACCTGCGCCCATTCTTTGCCTCAATGAAAAAACTGATTTTGGTCATTAAATCTGTGCATCCGGTTATTCCAAAGAGTTGAGAGCGATGTAACCAAACTCTGGGTCGAGTCTGCACACGCCGCACGGATTTAGTACCCCCCTGCAGCCCTGGGGGAACCACCAGGGTGGCTTCTGCCTCGTTTGGATGCTACATGTGCAGGTTCGACCAAAACCGACGCTCCCGGGTACAAAAAAAGGGTTCTGAGGAATAAAAAAGGGTCCCGAGGAGATTGTTGCTGGAATTTATTTTGATTGGTGATGGTGATGATTGAGCTCTTTTTTTCTGACCGGGATCTGTTTCTAGTTTGTCCTCAAAACAAGAATTTTGGAGTATCGAACGACTCCCCCTGCTGGTAGAGAGAGGGAATAAATATTCACGCTGCTGTTGACCAGATTTTTCAGTCAGACTTTGTTTATGTTTGAAAACAAATTCAGGTTTTTCCATCCAGCAGTTCCAAATTGTGACCGGTGTGATATCGATGCCGTTCCCTGCAGGCTGTTCCATGCTGCGTGACACTGAAACCTTGCGGGGTCAACGATCTGGCTGCACTGCTGCTGCTCTGCTGCACCATCTGAGCGCTTGAAGCGGATCGATCAGTGTTGGAGCAGCACCGCAGCCATGAACCGGGTCCTGTCTCTGAGTGTGGAGAGCTCAGAGAGTTGTGTGCCTGATGGTGGCGGCGGATGGCCGCATGTGTGACCTTCACTGCTGTTTCCTCTCCGACAAACACAGCCGGGTCAGATAAGCGATGGTGTCGGTTCCCTAGACAACCAGCTCGCTTCTAGAAGTAATCCAGTTAAGAGGGGCTGGAAACGGATGCATTTGGATGATTACTGCAAACATGGTTTATGCTCTGCCAATAAGATTAATTCTTTCAAGAAGTAGGAAGCGGTTGGGGGTGGGGGTGAACGTGTTTTATGTTGCTGGGTGGGGGGTTGGCTTTGGCCTGGTCAGACTGGTTGGGTCATTGTGGTCCCGTCCCCAGACTGGCAGACTCGGGTGTGCAAAGAAGTGTATAATGTGTCTGTAGCGTAAAAACACCGTTTGGTTGGTGATGCTAACAACTACAGCTGTTTTTGCGTGTTCCAATCTCATTTCTGGTGTGTTTGCCAACCTGGCTTTGCTTTTTTGGGCAACATTTGCAGGTCTGGCTCCAGTTACTGAGGCGTTAGCTGAGCGTTTGGGATTATGTCGAGAATTCTGACAGCTTGAGCTGATGTGCCTGAAGGGAAAAGTGTATTTACAGTTGCAACTGTTCTTGGAAACAGAGATAAAAGTGTTCACTTTTATCAGTTCAAAAGTTCAGCTTTTAAGCGTTGGTGTGTACCCTTTTTCTTGCATTTTTAGAAGCAGGAAAATAAAAGAAAAATGCCATATTTATCACTCAAACACAATGTTGAGTGATAGGGGATGAAGAGGGGAAGCGTGGGTGCTTTACTTTAAATCTGAAGTTGGTAAATAATGACAGGAACACGCCTTTTTACGGGGGTTTTGTCAGACTCTCCGTGCTCTTTCTGATCTCTTGTCCTGCCTCTGGGGATCTCGCTCCGCCTGGGTGGTTAAAGAGCAACGGAAGCTTGAAGCCCGACCCTCCCGCGGCTCCACCGGGGCCTCTGATTGGCTTGCGTGCTGCCTGCCGGCCAGCGGTGGGCCCTCCCCCGCCGGCCGCCGCCTCTGCTCAGCCTCCGTCAGTCTGTTTGGATCATTGGAACAGCTCACATGGTCCCCCCTCACACACCAGAGTAAAGACGGACGAGGCGGAGGGGTGACCTGCGGCGACAGCGGGTGTTTCCCCCTGGGGAGGGACGCAGAAGCAGCCATGGAGTCACAGTGAGTGGGAAGTTTGCAGGAGTGATTGGCAGAAAGTTTCTAAAGTTCATTGTCTTCTTTTTGGCATCTGTCACTGCAAAGTTGTTATTGACATGTTTCAGTAATTACCAGTAAGTGTTGCGGTGTAGTTCTTGAAATACAGGTTCCACGTATATACACACACACACACACTTAAGCACATACAGTTTGCTCACAGCTTTTTTGTGTGAATAAGAAAAAGATCTGCACAGCCTGCCTCCTTGAAGGTATCTGCCTCTCATTTCCTTTTTCCGGTTTATGGTGCCAGACCTCAGCTCGGGCTCGTGCAGGTGCACGCTAGCCGCTGTGGAGGAGTTTCACCTCAGAGCTGCAATTTGGACTCAGAAGTGGAGGGATTGTTCAAAAACAACAACTTCTGCTTTTTAAACTGTTTTGAACTTTGCTGTTAAAGACTATAATTGTCATTGTAAACAAACATTGGCTTTAGCTACATAAAAGGCTCATTTTAAAAGTTTTGCTGCCATTTAGGTGTGTACATAGAAGCTTTAGCTATCTGTTTAGCCTGTTACATAAGAGAAGGAACTGAAGGGAAAAAATCTTGAACAAAACTTGGAAATGGAACGTGAAGAGAGTTTTATGGAAGTCTGATCCCCTTCTGGGCGGTTGCCAAGCAACCAGCATAGTCCTCCGAAAAGTGGGGACGTATAGCCAATGCATGTTTAAAACCTGAATTGTCACAAATAAGTTCATATTCCATTGTTTTATGATTCCGAAGGAGATGGATTTAGCAGATCGGCAGTAACACAAAGCTAGTGCGGCGGTTGGAGCGTTAATGCTAATCCCTCCCAACTGTAATGTGATGGTCGCTCATCGCTTGTCTCTGTTAATCTGGCTTCTACAACTGCACGTCTGGACGTCGGGTCGCAGGGTTGCAGCCTCACCGAAACCACCTGACAGCTGCGCTGAGGGACAGCCTCAGACGGCCGTTAGCTCGTGTCCGATCAACGCTGGCGGCTGCGGCGTGCTACAAACAGCACCACACGCGTCTTATCTGCTGTCACCAGAACGCCCCGCTGAAGCCATCTGCAGCACGGGGTCGTGGGTTTCGGGTTCTCTTTGACCTCAGGTCCTAAAGAGGGAATAAAAAAGAGCTGATAGGACTTTGTTTTAGAGCACAAGAATAAAAAAACCCCGCTAAAGAAACAAAAAGAAGCGTGTTTGTTGCTGTGGGTGTTTGGAACCGGCCGACCTCCCTTCTGAGGGTCACACAGAGGCAGATGATTGGGCTGAAGGCCGTGCTGCGACTCCATAATCTCCAATCATCCTGCCGCCACTGCCGGCTTTAGATTAGTATGAGGCGGTTTTGCTAAAAGGGAGGAAGCTTGTGTCTGTGCTGCCCTAAAAAGATGTAAAACTCCAGCAGGAGGGTTAGGTTTCACCGAGGAGCGGCTGTCATTGTCCACCTGTAACGTCCCGCTTTGGAGACTGAAGCCTTTTGTCACGAAACACTGCAGCATTCATGATTCGGTTGGATTATGGGGCCAACCTAGTACATCAGGATTATCATCGGGGAGAGATTTTGATTTGGAGCTCAAGCGAAAATAAAAAGGAAGACAGAAAACCTTTGACAAAGGGAAATTTCATGTCAGGAAAATGGCTTTTTAGTGCAAAATAGCACTAAAAAGTGCTCTGTGTCCCTGAGGTGCCTTTGCACCAGTGTGAATTCATCCAGGAGTTGGTCAAACGGACGCACGTCCTCCTTGTTTACCCTCCGGCAGCGGCGGTTTGGACCGAGTGGTGTCATTGTTTGCGGGGGCGACGCGTCATCGTGTGTGTTTACGAGCAGAGCAAAACAGCTGAGATCAGAGATCCAGAAAGATCCAGAGTTACAGTGAAGCTGTGGCGGTAATCCGAGCCTCGTTCGCACCAGGATGCTCTCCTCGTGGCCCCGGTGAGTGGAAAGGATTCACAACGACACATCAATCTTGGTTTTAGCTGAAGTTGTGTTTATTTAAGTGGGAGTTGGATCCAGATCTGCAGTCAGTTCTGATTACCTCAGGAGCAAATAATGTGGGTTCTGAAGTCACCAAACAGGTTCAGTATGCAAGTGTGTGTGTGCCTGTTAATAGTTTGCTGCGCTATTGTTGTGAGCACGTACCATTAGTTCCACACACACACACACACACACACACACACACATCTGAGTGGTGTAATCATCCTGCAGATCTTTTTGAAGTGGACTGAATTATTATAACAGTTTGGACAGATTCCTAAAATGTTGTCTAAAACAAGCATGTCTTTAGAAAAATAAATAAATTATTAAACGTGCTGAACTTGGGTAGAAATCAGACATATTTTCGTTTAAAGACGTTTTCTGAAAGTGTATGCACGCTGTGGCCGCTAGGGGGCGCCACCGAGCGGGTGTTTCTGCCTCGCGTTGCAGCCCTGAAGGGCCCCTGTCTCATCTGGCCCCAGCAGAGACGAGACCCCTGGAGCAGCCATCCAGTTCAACCAGTACGATTCTGCATCTGACCACTTAGAAATGCCACAAAAGCTTCAAAGCGAATCTTGTTTTGGGTTTTGTTTTTTTCTTTTTCCTCTGACTTTCCATGGCCAGTGAGTCAGCAGAACCCCCCCCCCCCCCCACACACACACACACACACGCACACACACACACACGCACATGCATACTGCAGTGAGACAGCAGTTACAGCAGAGAGTAAGAGGAACAGGGAACAGGGACGGAGCCAAGAATGTAAGTAAAGGGAGGAGGGAAGGAGGGAAGGAGGGAAGGAAATGGTGGAAACGCTGGAATACAATCGTGCTCAGTTGTGTTTTCACGCATGGACGATTTGCTGTTCCCTTCCTCTCTTTCTCTCTCTCTCCCATCTCATTCACACACACCTTTACATCCTCCTCCTTTGGCTTTGCATCACCTATTCCAGGCAGTTGGTTTTGGCTTCTGGTGCGCACGTTCCTCCTCTCTTAGTCACATGGCACTGTTTTTACCTGTGCGTGTGTGTGTGTGTGTGTGCGGACGAAGCCTGTTGATGTGACGCCTCACTGATGGCGTCCTTACCAGCCAGTGGAGGCTCTGGGGAGGCTGTGACGTCACGGAACCGTCCCTGCGGTTAAATGGGCCTGACAGCGTGCCCACGTGCACGTGCTCGCTCCGCTGCGTAGCGGACGACGGCTCCCTCCAGCGGGGCTTCTTCTGCTCATCTGATTATGTAAGCGCGCAGCTCCGGGGTGGCGACGCGCCCTCGTCCGCGCCGGGACGCGGCGCCCTGCAGGACCTGGGAAACTGTTGCCTCCCGCTCGGTTCATCCCTTTGACCGGTGGAGCCGGTGAGTTCGTGCACGTCTGTCGGGATGAGCATGGGTGGAAGTGCATCTCGGAGGTTGGTGTGTATGTGCGGTTATCTTCCGCTCAGACACACCAGCTTTTAGGGATGTGGAAACTTGCAGAGCGAGGAGGAGGAGGAGGAGGAGGAGGGTCGTCCTGCAGCAGATCTGACCCGTTTCTGCATCCTCAACCCAAAAATGAAGAAGCACCGACACACTTCCTGTGTCCAGGTTAGCCGCCAGCTCGTGCTGGGTGCGTCTTTGCGAGGTTCCACCTGGTTCACGTGCTCATTCGGGCTGTAACAGGACTTTTGAGGACGGTCCCTGACGGACAAGGTCAGAGGAAGCTGGAAGCCGTGTGTGTTTGTGTCTGAGCTGCAGATGTCTCCTCCGCCATCAAACATTGATCAGGCCGAGTGCTTTTTCCTGCAAACGTGCAGCTTTGATTGGCTGGTTCCCCCCCGCCGGGGGGAGTCGGGAGCCCCTGAGAGGTGGTCCCACGTTCCATCACCCTCGTAGGGGTCTCTTGCAGAGAAATTCAAAGCGGTTTCCCTCGGCAGGGTGCGGTGTGAGAGGCTGAGCGACCCCAGAGATCTAGGATGGCCAGTGAAGGCGCCACTCTGCCCAGCCCTGTGGTCCGCCAGATTGACAAGCAGTTCCTGATCTGCAGCATATGTCTGGACCGCTACGAGAACCCCAAGGTGCTGCCCTGCCTGCACAGCTTCTGTGAGCGGTGAGTGGGAAAGATGCTTCTGGAACCTTTAATGAAGTGAAGGATTCCACGGAGGATGGTGCTGGACTCTAGCGCTTCTCTCCTCCCTCAGGTGCCTGCAGAATTACATCCCGGCCCACAGCCTCACGCTTTCCTGCCCCGTGTGCCGCCAGACCTCCATCCTGCCGGAGAAGGGGGTGGCGGCGTTGCAGAATAACTTCTTCATCACCAACCTGATGGACGTGCTGCAGCGGACGCCGGGCAGCTGCAGCCAGGAGGCCGCCGCACTCAACAGCGTGGCCGATGCGGCCGCGGGCCAGCTGCTCTCCTGCCCCAACCACGGCGGCAACGTAAGAATATGTCACTTTTACACATGTAGCTGAGAATTAGCTCGTGGCTAAAATGTAATTTAACATCAGCATTTAGTCACTGATTACAGTAGTCAGCTGATTCCGGTGTGGACCAACCAGAATTGGTTATTCTCCTCATCTTTAAGTCTTTTTCTTTTGCAAGGTGATGGAGTTTTACTGTCCGCACTGTGAGACGGCCATGTGTCAGGAGTGTACGAATGGCGAGCACGGGGAGCACCCAACGGTGCCTCTGAAAGATGTAGTGGAACAGCACAAGGCCTCGCTGCAGGAGCAGCTAGGGGCCGTCAAGCGGAGGTACGACAGCAGCTCCGCCGCGTCCTTCTCGGGGATGATCTGACTCTTGTGTCCTCGCCCCTCAGGTTGCCGGAGATCCACTCGGGCCTGCAGACGCTGTCGGACATCCTGCAGCAGCTGACCAGTCAGAAGAGCTCCATCGAGGACGACATCCACTCTACCTTCGAAGAGCTGCAGAAAACTTTGAATGTCCGCAAGAGCCTTTTGCTGATGGAGCTGGAGGTCAGCTACGGGCTCAAACAGAAGGTGGGCTGCGCTAATGCTGCCTTGTGTGTCCATAAAACACACGTCTGGTTTCATCTGTGTCTGCCTGCTGATGGAGGGGCTTCTGCTGCTGGAAGCACCGCCACAGCTTGTAAATGATTTACAGGATCGTGGCTGCAGATAAGTGGAGCGTCAGCTGCGTTAGCTAGGCGGAGCCGGTGTGCTGCCTGCACATACGGGGTGGTTTGGGCGTGTCTTGTGCAGACGGAGCACAAGGTCTCTTTTCATGCTGAACGAGCCCTCCAGCCTCTCGCTCTGCGGGCTGTTGTGTTAGCTTCCAGCGTCTGGAGCGTAAAATAGCGTCAAGATGGGGGGATAGTGGATGTTTTGGATGGATAGTTTCACGTAAGGTTGAAGTTAATGGCCTCACAAACAGGAGAGGACTGTGACGCTCAAATGTGGGTGAGTCTGGTTCCATCTTCACAGATTCTAACCTACTTATGGGATAGCAACAATGCTAATGGTTTCGATTTGAAAAGAAATGTGTAAATAATGCCTGACTCCTGGCTTTAACCCTAGCTGAAACCATTGAAAACAGGATTACGACTGGCTGCACCTAGAGTTGTAGTTGCTTGTTTTCCTATGTGGACGAAACAATATCGGTCCCTCCAGGAAACAGCGGCACAAACGTCCACATAAACAGCAGCGCTTCTTTACATCACAGTCACAAGCTGAGAAATGACACTATTGTTTTGCGTGTCATCTCAAATCTGCGATTTTATCCAACTGTAACCTTCAGGTGCTCCAGGCGCAGCTGGACACCCTGCTGCAGGGTGAGGAGGGCATCCGAAGCACCTGTGACTTCACCGAGCAGGCGCTGAGCCGCGGCACCGACGCCGAGGTGCTGCTGGTGAAGAAGCAGATGAGCGATCGTCTGGTCGGGCTCGCCACCCAGGACCTTCCTCTGCAGCCCGGAGAGAACGACCAACTGGACTTCCTGGTGGAGACGGAGGGACTGAAAAAGTCCATCCACAACCTGGGCACCATCGTGACAACCAACGCCGTGGCCTCCGAAACCGTGGCCACCGGCGAGGGGCTGAGGCACTGCGTGGTGGGCGTGCCCACTTCCGTCACCATAACGACCAAGGACAAGGACAGTGAGCTGTGCAAGATGGGCAACGCCGTCATCACTGCTGAACTCTCCTCATCTGACGGCAGCAAAGGCGAAGGCGAGATTCTGGACAATAAAAACGGCACCTATGAGTACCTGTTCACCGCCCCCAAGGAGGGGACTTTTAACCTGTCTCTGCGCCTGTATGAGCAACATATCAAAGGAAGCCCTTTCAGAATAAAGGTCTCCAAGCCCATTGATGTGACGGCAACAACAGACGGCGTAAAGAAGAGGCTGAAGTCTCCGAGCAGCGGTCACATCAAGCAGAGGGCCATCAAGAGGCCAGCCAGCATGTACAGCATCGGAAGGAGGAAAGAAAACCCCATCGAGGACGACCTCATCTTCAGAATTGGTAAAAATAAAATAAAACAAGAATGCCTAGAGAATGGCTTTAATTTTTGTCATTCCTGAAAATCTGGAATGAATAAAGCCTGGAATTACAATTGTTGCAGTGACCATGGATGGCCGCTTGGCGGCACTGTTTCCGCGCATACTTGCCTTCCAGTCGAGCCATTTTACAGATTTGGCTGTTTTTCAGGCACCAAAGGAAGAAACAAAGGGGAGTTCACCAACCTTCAGGGGGTGGCTGCCTCCCAGGGAAAGGTGCTGATAGCTGACAGCAATAACCAGTGTGTCCAGGTCAACACAACACTGCAACTTTGGAGTCACAAAGTCTGCATTTATGCACTTTACGTAATTCCTTTCCTGGTTTGGTGCCGCAGGTATTCTCAAACGACGGCCAGTTTAGGATGCGCTTTGGCATCCGGGGCAGGACTCCAGGTCAGCTGCAGAGGCCGACGGGTGTGGCCGTCCATCCTAACGGTGACATCATCATCGCTGATTATGACAACAAATGGGTCAGCATCTTTTCAAGCGAGGGCAAATTTAAGGTAGGTAAAGCTCTGAGAGCAAGGTTTCAAATGAGATCAGCAAGACAGAATTCCTGCTCATTTCTTCCCTTTTGATATTTTATATTAAGTTTAATTCTTTCTTGATCTTATTTTGTCCGTATTGTCTGGTCAGCTGCTGCTTCCGTCACATGACGCATGAATCTATTTATATTGTGTGTGTGCGTGCGTCTGTTCCGTTGACATGTGTCATCATTTTCCGTGATGTTGCGGCTGCTCTTTGACAGAACAAGATCGGCTCTGGGAAGCTGATGGGCCCTAAAGGCGTCTCCGTGGACAGGAACGGCCACGTCATTGTGGTGGACAACAAATCCTGCTGCGTCTTCATCTTCCAGCTCAATGGCAAGCTGGTCACCAGGTTTGGTAACCGTGGCAACGGCGACAGGCAGTTTGCAGGTAGGCTCGAGGGAACTGTGAGCACACAAGATGCCAAATCACACACTAGAGCTTTAATAGTTATGATAGTTATACTAGCTATCATCCTTTCTTGTATTTTTTTTTTCTCTCCTGTTTTGTCGTTTGTGGAAATGCAGCAAGGTCACCTTTTTAATATTTATACTTATGATTTTATTCTTTTTGCTTGTGTCAAGGTCCGCATTTTGCTGCTGTTAACAGCAACAATGAAATCATCGTGACAGATTTCCACAACCATTCAGTAAAGGTAAAAGGGTCCAAGCTGGCGTATTTTTGTTCATTTGCTGTGTGCAAATACAATAAAAGTCTATTTGCGGTTTGCTAAATGCAGGTGTTCAACACAGACGGAGAATTCTTGCTGAAGTTCGGCTCGAACGGTGAAGGGAACGGTCAGTTCAACGCCCCCACGGGGGTGGCCGTGGACGTGAACGGAAACATCATAGTAGCCGACTGGGGGAACAGTAGGATACAGGTCAGCATCCAGGCCGCCGTTAGCGTGTCTGTCGCCGTACACCACTTTTGATCTGCAGTCTCATAATGAAATGTGATATATTTCAGGTGTTTGACAGCAGCGGTTCTTTCCTGTTGTACGTCAACACGTCGGCAGACCCTCTGTACGGCCCTCAGGGGCTGGCTCTCACCTCCGACGGACACGTGGTGGTGGCCGATTCTGGCAACCACTGCTTTAAAATCTACCGCTACCTGCAGTAGCAGTTGCAGGTGCCACTCTCAGCAACTCCTCAGTGCGGAGCAACCAGCAGAACTTCCCTCACACCCCCCCTCCGTCATTCCTTCCTGGATCATACTGTGGTGCCATCTGACGTCTGTGTGTGTCTCAGCAAACCGCTGGGTTTGAATGAAGTGTGATATTTGCAGGGGATAACTCATAATCATAATCACATTCCATTTTTAGGGAGCAGCAATAGTCATTTAGTTTTGTATAGACGGCTGATTCATGATGAAGTGGTGGGAGAGCTGGAAAGACTTCCCTTGCACTTGTTTCTACAGGTGTTGGATGGACACTGAGTAAAGTCATGGAATTTGTCACCCAGTGATGAAAATAATAAGAAGTCTTTATATTTTCATGACCTGCATCTTGTTGAATGCTCTCAAAAGTCTTCCTATTTTGCCAATCTTGCTAAGTGTAGAAAGCATGGCTAGGAGTCTGTTTGCTACTTTCACCAATAACACCAGAACTGTCTGCAATTTAGAAATGTAGCAGATTTTCTCTAAAATTAAAGTCCTTGATCTAAATTCTATCTTAAAATAAATAAAAATCACACTTATATGTCACACTACATTCCATGAATTAGTGGACAAAGGAGGCCGTGAGTTTTTAATGGGACAGTTATGACAAAAAAGCCTCACTGGGTTGTGATTTAAACAGCACTGTCGAAAAAAAGAGGTAAAGTCAATCAGACATTGCTAAAAGTGTATATTTATAAATTGTGAAAAGCAGGTCTGCAGGACTGTGATCACCTATAATCCTTAATCTGTGCATTTTCGTCTTTCAACAGTGTAAATAATATGTCCACCCTCCGAACACATGTAGAGTAGGTGAGCAGTTAAGATGTTAGTGCTCCCTTTAGGAAGCCTTTTATGCAGTGTTGTTGCTTGTTTTACCAAATTTGGTCACCCATTTTGTACACAAATGTGTTCAATAATTTGTTTACTTATGTCTTGGTTGTATCTGTTATGCCAAATGGAAATAAAGTGCCCATCATGAAGATATTGTTTTGGTTATGTGACATGTTGCACTTAGCATAGCAGCTAACATGCGGCATGGAATATTAAAAAAAAAATTACTTTCGCATTTCGATATGCATATTATATTAATTTTATCTCTAATGTAATTTTTCTTTTGGGAAAAACAATAAATTTAAACTTTTTACTTTAAGATCCACTTTCAGCAACAAATCAAACTAAACACTAGAGGGCGTCAGAGATCCACCATGTGAAATAGACCCGCTTCTTTAACATTGTGCCAGGTTCCCTGCCGTCGGAAACACTTTTTTCATACACAAAAAATGAAATAACTCAATAATACTCATGATTTAGGCGTAATATTAATACAATTAAAAATGATAATATTTATACGTATCGCAGACTAGCATGTGAACTAATTCATATTTACTGTCACCAAGTAAATTCAGTTTGTTACTACCGGTTGTGTTTTCAAAGTATGGACAACGTTTCTAAATTACGATGCTTTGAACGCCGCATAAGAACGCGTCATCTTTCCGCGGGAAGTTCGGCCTTGTCTGTTTTTTTTAGGATTATTTCCACAACTGCGTGAAACGTCATCTAACAAACTAAAAGAGAAAAATCTGGACGTTGGAGGATTAAACTGATACAACTAACAAAACAAGATGGTAAGAAGATAGTCGTTTCTAACAGCTGGTATGCTTCTTTAACGGACAGGCTAGCATTGCTATGCTATTTTAGCTCCTAGCTAACAGTCGAAGCCGCACGATTCGCCTCTTACTTAAACTAGGAGGCTTAAATAACATGTTTGTAACTGTGACATATGGTGGAACTATAGAAATGAATGTTGTGATTTACAACAGATCCCTAATTTAACAAGGTAAACGTTGTGACGATGTGTGCAAGGTGCATGTTCCACGCATCTGCATAGTATTAGACCCTTGTATGGCTCGGCTCTACAGCTGTGTTATTGTAAATAAACCAGGTCCTGTTTTCTCTCAAACTTCACAAACTAGTCAAAAAAGAAAGGACTGAGTTTGGAGGAGAAGAGAACTCGCATGATGGAGATTTTCTTTGAGACGGTGAGGTTTCCCCCTTTTTTATATTAGTGTACAACGTGGGTTAATTATATTGTTTACAGCAAAAACACTGTTAATCAGTCAATGTTTTTTTTATATTTGAAATGCCTAAATCATCATAACAATCTCAAATCCTTATATTGATTGCCATATTAAATTTTTATCTTTTTTTTGTAGAAAGATGTGTTTCAACTAAAGGACATTGAGAAGATTGCTCCAAAAACTAAAGGCATATGTAAGTAATACAGAATGATTTAAAAAAGTGCAGATTCATTCATCTTTTTTTTTAATTTTATCATAATCTAAATGACTAATCAAGGTGGTTTGTGTGGACTGAGAATGATGTCGTTTGCCCCAAATATGTTAAATAACATGTAGAACATCAGCGGCTTGCTCATGTTCTGTACTCTCAATCACCATGACAACCAGGACTAGCTTTCAATCCTAACCGCTGTAAGCAGTTTCAGACCGTGTGGTAACAGGAGTCTAATATCACAGAGCCACTCCTGACCTTTATCTAATAAACCATATTTCATCACTTCACGTCACAGAGGAATAAAACCAGTTCATTTCTGTTCAAGTGTGAACGTTTTACACAGAAAGTGGATCATGTCTTGGTGATCAGAAACACATGTTTTTGAAGCCTCCATTGAATTTGGTAATGAGTAGATGGAGGGCAGGGGTCTGG
Source organism: Tetraodon nigroviridis (assembly GCA_000180735.1). Lineage (NCBI taxonomy): Eukaryota > Metazoa > Chordata > Actinopteri > Tetraodontiformes > Tetraodontidae > Tetraodon > Tetraodon nigroviridis. The sequence goes on along the minus strand of CAAE01014485.1, from coordinate 6,031 downwards.
GGTCTGTGTATGGCTGCAGAAATGTAGGGAAAATGGTGGTAATGTGGGTAGAAGAGCATTTACTTGAAGCAGAATCCAGTCCCGGGCCTGATTTTTTTGTTTGATTTGTGCTGTTGGTGAACATCCTTGCAAGATTCAGCCTGTAATGTGTGGGTGGATTATATTTCACCACTGACACTTTTCAAGTTGGAGCTCTGTTACATCCTCCCTCCCTGTGTTCACTAAAAGGGTTAAATCAGCTGCAGATGTGTGGCTTTGCTTTCTGTGAAGTTACAGAGGGATGTTTTTCCACAGTTTTTACATTTTGAGCGATCACGTTGATGAGATGTTCCATCGTAGACATCCCAAACCTTTGACAGATGAGACATGCCCATCGTTTTAATGCAGAAACCATGTTTTCTCCCCCCTGTCTCTTTAAGCTCCAATGACGGTGAAGGAGGTGCTGCAGAGCCTAGTGGACGACAACATGGTGGACTGCGAACGAATCGGTACATCAAACTATTACTGGGCCTTTCCCAGTAAAGTCCTGCACGCTCGAAAACGTAAACTAGAGGAGCTGCAACAACAGGTGACTGATCAGCTTGAGCATCACCAGCCGACAGGCAGCGAGGCTACGAAACTAAACCAAAAACAAGATTACCAAAAACAAAATTACTTATACGCCAAACACGGCCAGAGGTTTTGTTTTTTGGGGTGGGGGGCTGTTTGGGCAGCTCCAGTAAATTAGGTCAGCATGTGATGGCCTGGAAAAACGTTTCTGGTCGTAGAAAATGAAATAAAACGCTGTAAGAAAACAAAAATGAGCCATCATCTCCCCTTTATCTCTCAATGAATTATTTTTTTAATGTCATCGCTACAGAATAAATAACAGAAGTAGACAAACAATCTATTTATACGGCTAATTTCCATTTTCTGCTGCGGATGCCTCTGCATCTGTTGTGTCCCAGTTCTCTCTCGTGCTGCTTGGAAGACAGATGGTGTGAGGGAGGTGGTTCTGTCGAGTGTTGGCCACCACATTTCTGGGACACCGTTTAAACGCTGTAGAGCAGCGATCTGTCAGATCCGCTTTAACGTTTCCATAAGTCCAACAGCTCACAGAGGATGGCAAACACGAGGCAGCATTCGATCGTCAAAGTGACGGCTTCAGTTTACAGTTGAAGTTTTCAGTCGTATAAACTACTTAAGCTAAAGAAAAGCATGACTAATACAGAAATTTGAATAAAATTTTATTTTCAAGATTTCTCAAGCGAAGCAGCGGAAAGCATCCCTCGTGGAGGCTGTGGAAAAAGCTAGAGAGGGGCGTCAGGATACGGTAGGAAGATTTTCTAAAGGCGACCAAAGACTTTATCTAATTATTACAAATGTATCCAAACTCAGAGATGTGTTTCTGCAGGAGGAGAGAGGCTCGCTGCTCAAAGAGCTGAAGGATCTGAGAGAGGAGAGAACTCGCCTGCTGGCACAGTTGGAGAAATACAAGGACTGTGACCCAGAGGTCGTCGAGGAGATGAGTGAGTGCAGACAGTTTTCTGATGTTTTACAGAAACATCTAATTCTGTATCACATCAACCCTGTTTTAGGAATATGTGCAAGGAGAATATTTCAGGCTTCCTGCCTGTGTTATAGTTGGATCATGTGACCATAAAAATCATCGTTTAAAAGTGAAAGCTACTTTTATACTATGATGACTACTAAGGAAGAATAACAGTGATGATGATTGATTTTGGTTTTGATTACCTACATTTGGGATTATTTAATTGTAGCGAATTCTTAGTCTAGCAACTAAGTAACTTCTGATTTTGCTGAGTTTAATGCAAAATTTGGCATAATTTCGATCGATGCAAACGTAAGCACAACATTTTAGTTTTATTGCATCTTTGGTATTCTCTAAAGTATTTCTCTACCACCTCATAACTGCTGCAAAAGTTCCTCATCTGAAAACGCTTCACCCCAACCTCAAATTCACTCTTTCCTTTGGCTCAAGTGTGACTTAAAACCGTCTAGTTTAACAAGTCTGATGACAACCTTGTTTAAATTCTAAGGCGACGAGGGAGACGTGACCACCCTCACATGACCAGTCAGAGGCTGAGGGCTTATTGAATTGGGGGTCTGGCAGGTAAATTTGACGTGTTATCTGTGCAAACATGCTGCAGACAAACATGTTTGTGTTCTCACAGGACTCGTGTTTAAATGTTATGCTGAGACCTTCTCGGTTTTTCATCTGTAATCTCGTCCGCAAGCGACAAGAGTATCTTTGTTCTAATTTAGGATTTGTGCAGCTGTTGGTGGTCAATTCTTTTAACCTTTGATCTCTCACCCTCGAAATTTGAAGATAAAAATCAGCTGAAACCAGAAGGCGAAGCCAAATAACTAGAACGGCTACACACCTCCACAAAAAATACAAGTTATTAGCAGCGTTGCACAAATCTTCACCTGCTTTGTGTTCACGCTACAGTTGACATGGAGGAGGGTGTGTGTGTGTGTGTGTGCGTGCATGCATGTGTGCTCATTCGAACGCCACACGTGACGCGTCGTAAAATCTATCCGGTCTGTTTACCTGCGCCTCCCATTGTTTCACCACAACTTTGCTGGTGTTTTTCCACCATAAATCTTCACCAGCTCCTCTCAGCAGAGCAGATGCTCGAAAAACTAAACGCGGCAGTTACCCGTCCGATTATTAAGTAAGCTGAAATTTAGGTGGTCGGGTCCATATATAACCAGTCAGGATCAATATTTGAGCAGGCTAAAGTTGAGATAATCACACCTCCTCCGGGCAAAAGCAGTCAGCAAGGTATGTAAATTCAGGACAGGCGGATTTATTCTGCAGGTCAAATATCTAGTTAAGGAAGAAGTGGGAGAACAATATAATGCAGACTACCAAAGGCCTTTCTTTTGATTTTTGTCCAACGAAATAATGATTAGTTGCTTTAGCGGAGACTTTTTAAACATATCGTCGGTTCCTCTACAGAATTTCACCCTCCGGCGCCACAGAAAAGCACATCGTTGGGGCCTAATCTCTGCGACAGCTGTTGGAGTTCCAATCCAAACCCCAGCAACTATTTTTTATGGCGAGGATCCGTCTTCAAGTCTCGGGCTTTTTTTTTTTCTCTTGAATTATTTACAACTGGGATAAATAAGACCGCTCGCTGCCATCTGTGTGAGCTCAGCTTCAAAACGTCCACTTTATTTTGCCCCGACTTTCTAATAAAGCATTAGAATGACAGCAAATGTTGCCTTGTTTTAATAATTATAATAGTAATGATCTGAAATTAACCAGATGTACAGAGATCTAAAAAAAAACCCCTTTTGCTTCTAAATCTGGTGTTTTCTAGGTACGCCCGTGTTGTTGTTAAGCTTCATTTTTACATTTCACTTTTGTCTTTCATGTCGTCACATGCACAAATAAACATACACCGTTCTTGGAGCCGCGAGCCCTTGGGGGGGTGTGTGTGTGTGTGTGCGTAGGGGGGTCTGAAATGTGTCCTGAGTGCTGGTGTGTTTGTCACAGTGAAAGAGGAGGACCGAGCCTGCAGAATGGGCTCGGGCCTGTCTGTGCAGACCTTGCTCAGGGACTTGAAGCACGTCTTCTGTTCAGGAATGTTGGAAATCATTACAACACTGAGCACTAAGTTGTGCAGTTCATGTACTCGGTATATTTATGTTGGTTTGTATACGTGTCCAGATAAAGTTTCGATCGAGTGTTTCGACTCCATCACTCCTAAGGCCCTTTTTTGTCTTACAGGGAAGTCAAACGTGGTAGCAAAAGCCGCCGTTTCCAGGTGGACAGGTGAGTATATTTATATTCTCCCAGCCTACCGTAGACAAACACAGCAGGAGGTTGAACTTTCTCAAAGATAATGAATTTTAGTTTTTTAGAATGTTTGTAGAATGTTTCTTCGGAGTGTGGAGCTGAAATCTAACTGGCCGCGGCGGCAGGCTGTGTTCCTGTGATTACCTTCAAAAGCTCTCCTATCCACAGGGTGTAGGCTGTAGGGTCAGTTTGTGTGTGTGTGTGTGTGTGCGTGCCAAGGTGTTCAATACACACAAACAGAGCGTATTCATTGACCTGAGCGGTAACCTTGGCAACAGCTGGCCTTTGACAGCAACCTAACAGGCCTGTGGTGATATTTTACTGCCCAGCTCAAGTTGGTATTTTTTTTTAACCTTTTTCCTAAAATTATTTTCGTTTTGAGATGGTGTGAGTCACAGCTGCAGCTTCCATGACGACACCCTCCTCAGCTGAAGCTCTTTCAGCCGTTCCAAACCTCTCTCACTAGTTTTGACCAAACACCACACTCTAAATCCCCTCGGTTCGTTTCAAATGAACCACCTCTTCTGCTCTCGCTGATCTGCCCCTACACCACTGATGACCCCATGCACGACCTCTGTGTGTGTGTGTTCGTTTGTGTTTTCAGACAATATTTTCTCCATCAAGTCGTGGACAAAGAAGAAGTTTGCCTTTGATGAGAACAGCATTAATAAGGCTTTCGGGATTCCGGAGGACTTTGACTACTTGGACTAATTCCCACCTTTTTTTTCTTTTTCTCTTTTTTAATGTAAGGACTCCCCCTGAGGGGGATGTGTGTTAGCTTCAGTGTTAAGTGGGTGTACCTGGAGCCTGTGTGTCCAGATTTATGACCTGCGTTAGCGTTTGAAGGATGGTTATGAGCGACAGATGGGCTCTGTCGACAGAGACATTAGCTCCTGCAACAGTAGAAGAGAAGCCCCCACCGCTAATGGCTGCCGGGGCCTCCGAGGGCAACAAGGAGGCCGTGTGGCTCGTGGGACACCTGTTTGGAGGAAAACCGAGAGCCCCGACTCGATGATGGAAAAGGCTCGGCCGCCTAATTGTCCCCCAAATGAAATTGTATGTTAGGAATGAACTTCCGTGTGTTCTTTTTCCTTTTTTTCCCCTCTTTCATCCCGTTGACCATAAGTACACCTTTACCGATTGAAGGATGTCTCAGTCCTACAGGTCAGATGGTTGTAGGTTTAGGTGCAGTGTTGCCCACATACTGTAAGTCCAGATCACTTTAAAAAATGCTGAACACTGTTTTGTTTGTATCTTCTTGGACAGAGAAATGAGGCAAACATGTTTTTTCTGTAAACCAATAAAGAGGTGTCTGATTTGGTGACACTGTTCTGTTTAATCTGCCTCTAGATGAATTTCCTATATAGATGTGACTGTAAGATGTCGTGTGTGTGAGTGAGCCTGTGTTAAGCAACCTGGTTTTAAATGCACCAGTGACTTTTGCAATGTTTAACCAAGAAAATGTTGAGAAGCTTCGCTGTGTGTTCTTTTTTTTTTCTCGAGCTGACACACCCATGGGAGCAACCTGAGCACAAATTCGTGTACGTACCTGCCCAACCTGTCCCAGTCATGATTCATGACTCTGAAATGCTGCGTTTTGAAGTTTTACCTCGCTGAAGAAACACCACTGAGCTGCGGAGTCAGGATGGTGAATTTGGAAATGGCAAAAGCGAGTTTTAGTTCTTTCAAATGTAAAAGCAACCTTGGTAAAAATGTTGCCCTTTTTTTTTTTTTTAAAGGGAGGCATAAACAGGTCGGTTACCAGTTGAATGGAAGAGGTTCATCACTGAGGGACAGATTGGAAGTGGCAAAATCAGCTGAAAACTGTTCCTCCCTTCTGTCTGAAGAAGTAACACAGATGGAGAAAAAGGAACTTTGTCACTTCAAGTTGAAACTATGCTGCAATGAAAGATGTCCAATAATGAGGGAAAAATGATTTTAAAAAATATTCATAGCATGTTTTCCAAATACCATCAATTGGGTTCCATTAGTCTGGCCCGTTTGTGGTTGGATCCATCAAAATATTTGTGATATCATGTAACAAACTGCACTTCTATTCTATTCTATAAATCCTGCAAACAAGCGAGGACAGAGGCATGCTGCTCTTTCAGAATTACACCCTAATCCACCTTATTTTGGGGGTGAAACCAGATATTTCCACATGTGATTTATTAGTCTCCAGGGGTGTTTAAAGTTTCACAAGATGATCACTAGGGAAGTGAA
>CAAE01014484.1:103354-114440 GCA_000180735.1 Tetraodon nigroviridis | reverse complement strand
CAAAAAATTAGTGAGTGACAAAATAAGTACTATGGATTTAGATATAAGTGTAGCATTAGACAAAGACAAAAATTAAGAGCCCTTACTTTGTTTCTGCAAGGCTTCAAAAAGTTCCTGCAATATTCTCACCCTAAGAGAGGTAGACAAAGCAAGAAAAGAGTGAGTGAGTGAAGTAACAGTATTATTTATCCATAAGTGCAATTAACCACTTTAATTATTTGGGCCACAACATAGGTACTATGAATTTCATTTGATTTATTTAAAACAATTTTCTTTTTATAATCACAAAACAAACAAAAAAGTGTGAAAAAATTACTGAAAAACATGAATCACAAGAAATTACCTTTTACTGCTGTGAATGTGCAATGTGTGGACTTCTAATCTTTTGTTTAACTCTTTGTGAAATAGTAAAATAAAAACAACAAAAAAAACAACTGGTAATACTTAATATCTATGACAAGTACAGTATACTAGTCACAAAGATTGTTCTCAGTTCTGAGACTGACAGATATTGTATTTAGCCAACAATTTTAAGCTTAAAAACATTAGAAGTTGTCAGTCTTGATCTTAAACAGGTACTATTAGATTTTATTTCGGTTTCTAACGGCTACCTTCTATGTCTCTGTCAAGACACACACACACACACACACATCAGATATCATGGATTAAAAAAAAAAACAAAAAAACATGCAAAACAACATAAAACAAAGAAAACACTATATACCATAAGACAGAAGAAAACAAGCTGACAAATTAGAAAATACTAATAGTAGTTACTGTGAGGAACTTTTCCTCACAGTAGATCGTGACTTTCTTAGATCTAATTCTTCTCATCGCCACAAGACATTTTAACTCATTGTTTATTTATGGTTGCTCTGACCCTAACCCACGTCTCAAACAAGACAGTGGCTTGCTAAAACGCTACCCAAATTTGCCATTCGGCATCATCGACTTGTGGAAGATTTGAATCAAGTTCTTCATTAGCGCCACATTACTTGTTTTATGCACTAGGTTTTTAGTGAACGTGAGCCTTATACTGTCTTCCCTAGCCCAACCACATTAGTTAATCTCAGTTAGAGATTAAAAATATATAAATAATTAAAAAACACCTTTGCTTCACAGACTTCTAGTGATTTTAAAACTTTAAACTAAGTCGTGGGTTTAGCGCATGACTTCGCATTTTCAAGCTAATGCTACAGGCTAACACCATCGCGCTAGCTCATGTTTTAGAACCACAAACGCGCCATTCAACTTTTAATTTCTTGTTTATAACGGTTATCACTAATTAAAAACACGCGTTGTAACAGCAGAAATTTTATTATAGATTTCTTACCGCCGGTTCCTTGAAAAAGGCTGTTTCTTTTCGCACAATGCTAGGTAGACTGTGGGAAAGCGAACAGACATTTAGTCCCAACGCACTTACTGTCCCAGTAGTGGCCAAGTCCAACGACGGCAGAAGCCCGAGTACCACGTGACGCAGGTGTTCGTTGTTCCACACAGTGCGCATGCGCCAATTTCGATCCATTTGTCTTGCTGTGCTACAAAGTCAATTGGCTGATGACGTTTATTAAATACAAATATTTTTCAAATAATTAGTTTGATAGTTATTGAAATTTGAGTTTAGGTGTGAATCAGTGATGTAATTTGTGCATGACCGTTTACAGACCATTCGTTTAGTGATACTTTTATGTAATAATGGCACGCATCCGGTTAAAGTGACATTAGTTTTAAAGCTTCAGATACATTTGTTGTGTGGTTTGCTCCTTTTTTGTTCTTGTTTGCAAAAACATTTTTGGTAAATATATTGATTATGTTTTCATGCATTCATTTTTATTCATTTGAAATTAACGTACGAATGTTAAAGACTGTAAATATATTTGGTTATGTACCTAAATGTAAATATATTGTAAACAACAAGTCAAGTTTAATCTTAATTACGTGTGGACGCTTGTGCAATAATTAAATATCAGCGTCTATGCACGGCTGACCACACCACGTGACTGAATACAACTCTTAAAAAGGCAAAAGTTCCCAGGACTTATTTTTTCTAAGTGAATACAACTTGAGTATACTGAGTTTGGACATTTTTTCGAAAGTAACTTATTTAAAATGAGTGTTAGTAACAGGTCAGTAAGAATTGAGTTATGAGCACTTAATGCCTTTAATTAAGTTCAGTGTTTAGATTTACAGTGGGTCCTGGTGGCTCTGGTAGCTCTGGTGGTCCTGGTGGTCCTGGTAGCTCTGGTAGCTCTGGAAGCTCTGGTGGTCCTGGTGGTCCTGGTAGCTCTGGTAGCTCTGGAAGCTCTGGTGGTCCTGGTGGTCCTGGATCCTGGTCCAGACTCTAGTTCTTTAGCTCTGTGTCTCCCTTCACTTGCCTCTTACATTCTTAGCTTCCTTCTTCCCTTGCCCTAAACCCTTCCTAGCCTCCTCCCTCCTAACCTTCCCACCTCCCTTCTGCCTCCCTACTTCCACCCTTCCCTAGCCTCCTTGCCTATAGGCTATGGTGTCCTAAGAGGAGGGCATTCTTTAGTCTGTACTAGCTGTGTGTGTGTGTGTGTGTGTTCTGCAGAGCTGCTCCCTCTGGTGCAGGAGGCCCGGGCTGAGCTAGGAGACGGGGTGACTGTCTGTGTGGTGGACCGGGCGTCGCCCTCTGAGGATTTAGAAATATTTAGAAATAGCCCATCCTAAAAACACACGGGATCCGCTAGCGAGGCCTTGCTTCCTGGTGTGGCCTCGTTTGGTAATTTGGAGCCCCACTTTGATCACATGACCAGGCTTGTCCAGCGTGGTTCAGCTACGTTTGTCCCTGAAGGAGGAAAGTGTAAAGATACAGAAACGAGAGGTTCCTGTTGTGATTGGAAAGAGGAGCACCGGGAACCTCCAGTCCTGGTTGAGGACAAGCTCTTCGCCTCCCCCCTGCTGTCACTATTGGTGTCTTCTGGAGCAAAGACTAGGACACGAACCGATCAGAAACAAGAACCTGAGGAACGTCAAGGCTGCAGCGAGACCCAGAATGACGTGTCTTCTCCTGCTGTGGCCCCAGGAGAAGCAGGGATCCTGGTGGCTCCTCTGACTGCTGTCAACCGGTTCCTGGGCTATGCTGGAGACCAGGTCCAGTCGGAGAAGAAGCTCCTGCGGAATGTGCTGAAAGTGGGGGACGTCTACTTCAACACAGAGGACCTGCTGCTTCTGGACAGGAGAGGCTTTCTCTACTTCCACGACTGCATCGGCGACACCTTCAGGTACCGTTCTGTCGGCACAGACCAAACGTTAGCGCGCTAGCACCGATGGGATGCAGAGACCCAGATTTAGGCCGTCACTGGTCCTGTGGTTGTTGCGCAGGTGGAAAGGGGAAAGCGTTTCCACCACAGAGGTGTCGGATGTTCTGGATCTTCTTGACTTCATCCAGGAGGCTAACGTCTACGGAGTCACGATCCCGGGTCTGTGGACTCCGGCCGTCTCCCAGCAGCAGCTGCTCCGTGACCAGGCTCATGGGAGCGTAGATCTAATGCGACGCTGACCCGGCTGTGTGCAGGGCGTGAAAGCCGTGCCGGCATGGCTGCTGTGGTGTTAAAACAGGATCAGCAGCTGGACGGGAAGAGACTCTACCAGCATTTGGTGAAGTCCCTCCCCTGCGTATGCTTGGCCGTGGTTCCTGAGGATACAGGTCGGTCGCACGTTGCAGCCAGCGGCTCTGCGGGCCGCACCTTCCCGCTGAGCCCTTCTCCTCGTCTGCCTCCAGAGCTCCCTGGACGTGACCGAAACCTTCAAGCAACAGAAGACCAAGCTGGTGCAGGAGGCTTTCAACCCAGACCTGGTTGGGGACCCGCTCTACTTCCTCCACGCTCCTCAGGGGGATTATGTTCCCCTCGAGGCCTCGCTGTATCGTAGCATCGTGTCCGGAGAGATCCACTTCTGAGCGCCGGTGCAGCAAACAAACACTAATGCTTGTTTTTTCTTTCAACACTGATGTAAAAGCGTGATGGAGAGTCTGTTTACTGGTTTCAGTCTAACTCACAGGCATGGAGCAGGAAATCCTTCTTTATTAGTCAGTATTCAGGATGTGTGGCGACTACTCAGGACTGTAATTAACCCGTCGCTCATTAACAGTCGCTCCCTTCGAGGGAAGCCTACACAAACACTCTACACAAACTTCTCCTCCTCAAACATCAATAGAAATAGGAATTTCTATTGATGTGCCAATTTCTGTGGCATGAAACGATAATTTCGAGTGGCCAGGACAGAGGCCTACAACCGACAACGCCACCTTAGGACTTTCACCTAAAGAGTCTTTTTACCCAGACAACTCCTCTGGTCGGTTCCCCAACGCGCCTATGCGCAAGTACGTCACACAAATGAATACAGGCACCCAGTAGAAAAGAAAAAGGAGATTTTATTTATCATTTAGTTCATAACGGCAAATCAACTTTAATAATTTAGAAAAACGATTGGTTAATTAAAACACCACAACTAACAGGTTAGTAAAAATAAGAGTAATGCCCAATAAGAGGTTAGTAAGCAGGAAAACGATCATGCGAAGGCGACTGTCGCCAAAAGAAATAACACAACACAAACCAATAAAAAACACATGCACAAAACCAAGGCAGACAGACCCTCACACACTGTCACAGCTATTCTTACACCACCACAACCACAGTAGGGACACACTCCAACCACACACACTAAAAGACCAACAGAAGCAGGGAGCAAGCAGGCAGGCTAGTGCTAACAAAAGTAGCACTAAAGTAGCACCGTAACACGGGAAAGCAACTAAAGGAAGCAATGCAACAAAAAGAATATGTAAATAAGAGGCAAGCAAATAGCAGATCAGCGCAGTGAGGAAGAGGATGGAGTCGGGTCACGGCGTCACTGGCAACAGCTTGGGCGTTTGCGAGATCTGTGTACCCTGTGACCGCAATCGTCCTCCTCGTCAGACTTCCTGTCCTCCTTGAAAAGCGCCCTGTATGTGGGCATCAGCGTCATCCGCTTGGACGGAGGTTCTTCTCTCTCAGATTCAGAAGGTGATTCTTCTAACACAAACATCAAGCGCCATCATGGTTCTTTTTGTTCAAATTCCAGCGGCGACGAGCTGCACAGAAATGTCTCCTCACCTTCAGCATCTTCAGTGACCTCCAGCAGTTTCCTCTTCTCTGCCTTGGTCAGCATTTTGCCCTGGAAATCAAACCCAGGATGTTGGGGTCAGGGTCAGGGTTGGGGTCAGGGTCGGGGTTGGGGTCAGGGTTGGGGTTGGGGTCAGGGTTGGGGTCAGGGTCGGGGTCGGGGTTGGGGTTGGGGTTGGGGTTGGGGTCAGGGTTGGGGACCGACATTGTTTCGTGTTCAGACAGAAACTGTGACCTCCGCTAGGCCCGGTCCACCGGGGACTTACAGTCTGCGAGGAAGCCGGAGGGACCCAGGTGTCGCTTCCAGGCTGATAAGGGGGCTGCAGGGACACAGAGCAACTTTAGTTCCTGCTAAAGTCCAGGATCACATCAGAGCACGACTGCACCTTTACATAGCTATCACAACCCACCCTACAGCAGCTATTTCTGTATGATGACCGCTTCCTCACCTGCTCCTGGTCCCATGCAGGTTGCTCCTGGAATTCAGGGTAGGAGAAGAGGTCTGCCCCCTGGAGCAGCATATCCTCAGCTCCCAGCTCAACCGTCTGCAGGTCCGTGAACGCGCAACTGGGACCACACCCGTGGGTGTTGGCCCACGCAGCGCTGATCCAGGTCCCGGGCCACCTGTTGGTCTCGGACCCCGCTGGGTTCAGCCCACTGGTGTCAGCCCACACGGGGATGGACCCGCTGGTGGTCTCCAACCCCAGCATGTCCAGCCCGCTTGTGTTGTCCCACAAACAGTTGGGCACGCCGGTGGTCTCAGCCCAGACCTGGCTCAGTTGTTCGTCCTTCATCACTGGAACGGCAGTAATAACCGTGGTAATAAATGTCTGTGTAGGTTCTCAGTGGTAATAAAACTGTTAACCTCTCAGGCAGAGAAGGTGTTGCTTAACCATGTGTAAAAGAGGGATTTCTGGTGGACATAAAGTTTACTTGAATTTTAGAAAGACTCTCTAAATCACCACACTGTCTGTAAATTCAATAAACAAATGTTCCAGGGGCACTTTTTCCAACACGTCGCTGCTTTGGCCCCACACTAATACTCTGATTACTCTGATTACTCTGGAAGACCTACTGAGAGTCAGCGATGGAGGTAGCAGTTTGCAGGAGATGGTTCCTCGGAGAGATTTCAAGCCCTTGGAGAGATCCCACTGTTGTGTATGCAAACGAAGTACATGCTTATAGGACTTAGGTAGCTTTATGATAAAAGCCCCTTTGATGTTTTTAAGTTGTGTGATGATTAAGGGCCCTCGCCCTTTGATCCCAGACTGCTTTGATGAAACCCTAACAATGTTTTGGCAGGTTCTCGTTGCCCAGGTAACCCTCGAGCGGCCTTGTGCTCGTCTGGACTCGTCTGGACTCGTCTGTCCTCCGGGGCTACATCTGCTAGCTCTGCTCCCAGCCTGACCGCAACTCATGACGCCTTTTGGACAGAAGGCGAAGCGTTTTCAAACTAGAACAAGCCCAGACGAACGCAAAGTGGACTCCCGGGCGCCTCGCGACGCGCCCACGGTGACGTGGCGCTGCGTGACGTCATCAAAGTGGGCCGGTGGTCTCGGAGCGTTTGCAGCTAGCAGGTGAGTAAACTCGGATTTTTTGGCGTTTCTGAGACAGGCCGTCCACGGCGTGGGGTGCGTGTTTACCGGGGGGTGAGGAGAAGGGAGCTGTGTGTTTTGCTGCCGTGTTTCCTGCTCTGCTGGCCGGCCGAGTGTGTACACGTGTCAGCTAAGTTCCAGCAGCTCAAGCTAACAAGCTAACAGATGGACCAGCTGCAGACGAGCCCAAACACACAAACTCGCTGTTCTGTCTTCAGAATCGGGCCCTTTGACGCGGCTTTAATGGTCATCCTGCTGGTTGACGGTGTTACACGGGTGGCCGGCCTCCCCCGGCGCGGGACCGAGCACTTTGACGCTTCTGGGGGAGAAACAAGAGAGAAAAGTTTGGGTTTTCCTGAGACGACCTTCCTGGCCCACGTCCTCCGGAATAACCACGCTGTTTGGAGGAGTCTGGGGCTTGAATGTCAAGCCCAACCCCAACCCCAACCCCAACCCTAACGGCGGTTCTGACATCAGGGGGACATCCAGGAAAGACACCGCGTTAAATGGGGAGAGGGGACATCTTTGTTGGAGCTGGTGGGAGGCGGAGGATTCCATCCATCCACTCTTCTGTGCCCCAAAATGGGCTTTTTTATTTTACTTTCTCCCTATTTTCCATGTGAGGGATTCCAGGATTGGGAGCTGCCTGGGATGGTCCCTGCAGTCATGGTTTTCCCTGTGTTTCAGCCTGACCCGGAGCTAACGTCCACCTAAACCTGGGAAAATGATGGAAGAAAGCGGCATCGAGACCACGCCACCCGTCAGCCCCACGCCTCCCGTGGCAGCCGCCCCCGCAGCTTCAGGTGACACACACTCCCTCACACACACCGCCGCGTTCTCGGTGCCCTCCTGAGTCTGTGTCAGGACCAGAATCCACCTCTGGCGTCTCTGGTGAATGGGTTTGGCTAACAGTGGACGGACTGAAAGCTCTTTGTCTTTCAGCTGCGTCCAGCCCGATGTCCCTCCCAGGGTCCACTCCTGGCCCAGTCCAGGGCCCCTCGGTGGGCCCCAGTTGTGGCCCCTGGTGCCCCCCCCCTCGGTTTTCCTCGGCCACCAGGGCGCCGCCTCCCAGTATCCTCCCGCCTCCACCCTGGCGCCCTACGCCAGCCGTCCTGCCTTCCCCCCATCCAGCTCCCCCGCTGCGCCCTCCTTCATGACCCCGCCTCCTCCCTCGGTTCCCAGGATGTCCTCCCCTCCAGCTGGCCCGCCCATGTCCGCCTTCTCTGTGGGCGCGGGACATGACATCACCAAGGGCCACGCCGGGCGGACCCCGCAGACTCCGCTCATCCCCACCTTCTCCAGTCCTCTTCCCGTCCCAGGTGAGACAGAACCTCCTCCTGCTCCTGGTTTCTTCCGGGTCTTCACCTCTGTTGTAAAAGTTCATTTTCTGGATGACAACAAGTCCATAAAAGTCCAGAGTCGGTGTAAATGTTGGAGTCGGTCCTCCTAGATGAGCTCTTGTTGCTGGTCAGATCTGGACTATTTCGCATGGACCAGAAGTGGCTCCAGAGTGGGTCAAAATGCACCATTAAGGAGAAAACTATACAGAAAAGACATACCTCAGTTGTGCTGTACTAAAAGTCACATGTTTTTTAATTTGGTGAAAGGTGTTTTACATAATCCAAGAGCAGGAAGAGACGTTTTCCCTGGAGAGGCCAGTTTAACACCAGGCTGAACGGGCGTCGGCTACGTGACACAACAGTTATCAGCTGCACAAGCGCACAAACAACAGAGGCGGGAGGCTGAAGAGGCAGGCTCGCTGCTGCAACACAGCTGTTTGGGGCTTTTCGCAGTCGTTTTGAAGCGTTTGGATTCATTTTCCAGACAGGAACAAGCCTGTTGTCCCCAGCCTAGAGCGCCCCTAGCGGCCGCCGCTCGTATCGACTCGGCGGCTCAGTGTGAATGATCATGTTTTAATGTAAACGCGTCACACCCGAGTGGAAGCGGTGGGACCTGGGGAACGCGGTCCGTCTGAACGTCTAAAGCCCTGCTCTGCCTCGAAGGTGTGGCGTCCAACCCGCTGAGCCAGCAGCCCGCCATGTCAGCGCCGCTGGCGGCTGCGTCTCCCATTACCTTCCCGGAGGAGCGGGAAGATCCCCGAGTGTCTGCAGACGTCAGCACCGGCGGAGGAATCTGGGGCTTTTTCAAGGTGAGCCGGAGGAGGCGGTGCGGGTGCAGCCACGGTGCTGACACGCGCCGGCCCTGTGGGTTCCCAGGGGGTGGCGGACAACCATGTGGTCAAGTCGGTCCTGGACAAGACCCAAGCACTCCGTGGAGTCCATGATCACCACTCTGGATCCCGGCATGGCTCCGTACATCCGTGAGTCTGGCCGGCGTCCCCGCCGCCGTCGGTGCCGAGGCACCGGCCTCAAGCCCGCCGCCTTTCTGCCTCTGTCCAGGCTCCGGGGGGGACGTTGACATTGTGGTGACCTCTGACAAGGACATGATGGTGGGCGCCGTCCGCGACGCCTTCCAGGAGGTGTTTGGCCTGGCCATGGTGACCGGGGAGCCGGGCCAGTCCAACATCGCCCCGCAGCCGGTGGGCTACGCCGCTGGGCTCAAGGTCAGGCCGCGCTTCCCCCCGCAGGACGCTGGGGCGGCCGCCGACGCGCTCACGTCCCGTTTGTTTCCACCTAGGGGGCTCAGGAGCGCATCGACGGCTTACGCCGAGCCGGCACCATCCACGAGAACCAGCCGGTGGTGTCTGTGGAGAACTTCATCGCCGAGCTCTTCCCCGACAAGTAGGTTCCGTTTTTGCAGGGTGCTGTGCTTCCGCCTTTTCTCCACCCGTTGGAGCGTTTAAGACCAGCGCGTTGTGCGCCACGAGCCTCTAGAGACGAGGACGTCTCTTCTGTGCTTGCAGGTGGTTCGACGTGGGCTGTCTGATCCTGGAGGACCCAGGCCACAGCATCCACCTGGAGGTGTTCACCCAGGCCACGCCCCTGACCCTGGAGGTCATCCAGCAGGTACGGACCGGCTGTCCGAGTCCGGGCCAGGCGCGGCCTCTCACCGGACGCCTCCGTGTCCCCCTGCAGGCTCAGGCCCTGACTCCTCCCAACTACGGCCTCCGCTGGTCGGGCCTGATGGTGCCCGTGGGGGAGGTCCTTGAGCGCGCCGTCCCCAACATCAACCGGGCCGACTGGCACCAGGCCCTGACGGGCACCAGCCAGCGCCACGCTGGTCCAGAGTGCGGCCAAGGTCCTGGCTGGGATCTACAAGCTGAAGATGCCCTCCAGGACTTTGTGAGGCCCGGGCTCCCGGCTGCTTCCGGACTGGGAGGGAGCGGAGACCTGGACGTGAGCCGGCGCCGCCAGGGCCTGCCGCGCTCTTCCGAAGCCTCCAGGCAAACTCTTCTGCTGAGTGACCATCAGAAACCCGTCCACGTCCGCTCACGGTCCAGAAGCAAGGCCTCGACGGCACGCGTGCCAATCTTTTCCTTCTCGCTAACCGGGTGAAAGTTGCTGTTGCTCGTCCCTGCTAGCATTGTCCTCCTCTCCAGAAGGTGGAGGACAGACCTCCTGAAAGACGGCAGCAGCTCTCAGGATCGTAGAGACCGGGTCCCGGACCGGGGCCCAGCACCCCAGGGGCTCTTTTCTCGCAGCAGCCTGATCTGAATGAAGCCGCGGAGCTGAAAGAGTTCAGCTGCTTTCTTGACTTTTTCCCAATCCCGTGTTACCACGACAACCAGGACGTTCGTCGCAGATAGACGTTGAAACGTTGGAGGCAGCTGGGTCCAGGACGGCGTTTGAGGGGTAACCCTGACATTCAGACTGGAAATAGAGAGGAGGGCTCCTCCTCCTCCTCCTCCCCTCTTTTGGTCCAATAAAAAAAATTACACAACAACGATGATGGCCGCCCGCCGGGGGGGGGGGGGTGGGGGGGCTGCCGCTCCTTTTGCGTCTCTCCCCTCCTTTTCCCCCCTTCCTTCTCCTTTTCTCCTTCTTTCCTTTCTTTTTTTTTCTTTTTTTCCCTTTTCTTCTTTCCCCCTCCCCTTTCCTTCCTTCTTTCCTTTTTCCCTTCCTTTTTTTTTCTTCTTTTTTTTCTTTCCTTTTTTTTTTTTTTTTCCTTTTTTTTTTTTTTTTTTTTTTTTTTTTTTCCCCTTTTTTCCCCCCTCCCCCCCCCCCCCCCCCCCCCCCTCTTTTTCTTTCTCCCTCTTTTTTTTTTTTTTTTCCTTTTTCCTTTTTTTTTTTTTTTTTTTTTTCTTTTTTTTTTTTTTTTTTTTCTTTTTTTCTCCTTTTTTTTTTTTTCCTCTTTTTTTTTCTTCTCTTTTTTTTCCTCTTTTTCTCTTTTTTTTTTTTTTTCTCTTTTTCCCCTTCTTTTTTTTTCCTCTTTCCTTTCTTCTTTTTCTTTTCTTCCTTTTTTTTTTTTTTT
>CAAE01014484.1:84464-103304 GCA_000180735.1 Tetraodon nigroviridis | reverse complement strand
AAAGATATCGCTGCTATAATTGGGAGGTTCTCAAAACCTGCTGCGACCTGGTCAGCCAATTTATACTCGTCAGGGACCCCCCTAGGAGCTCCAATTGTGTCAATGTAGGTGGGCGATCCAGCAGTGAGCTCAAACAGGCCCACCCCCCGCTTATGTAGGCTGTGTCGTCGTTTGCGATCCGTTACCAGACACAATCGTGTTACACCAATCATCCGTTATAAGACCATAGTCATACTTACCCCCTGTAAAATTAAAACACACATAACAATTTGGCGGCCCCCGGTAAGCCTTGAATGGTCCAGTTTCCGTCTCATTGTTAATTGGTGGATAGCTGGCAGCTAATGTAGAGCAGTTCACAGGGGTCTTCTCTTTAGTCAACTTTATCCTGCAATCCAAGCCCCATTTATCTGAAGGATGTATCGGGGCTGGCTCCGTGTACAAGTGCGGTCTGGGCTGCGTGAACAGAATGTGTTGCATTCTCCCACATGCACTGTTTCTGGATGTGACTGGTGAGCAGGTTGGTGGCAAATGAAATCACGGCAACCGCACAGATAAACACAATTAGCATAATAATTCAAACACAACCCTCTAAGACATTTATTCATTTCTGCTAAACGGTCCCCCCTCAGTTCCTGCGATGGCAGTACCGGGGCTCCTCATCTTTCCGCGACCGTCCCGCGTCAGGGAACGGGTCAATGTAGTCGGCGACTCCAATCTCAGAAGTCATCGTTGCAGGGAGAGGTTGCTAGCACTTCACCTGTTACGCGTTGGGGGTATCTGACGTCGCAGTCCCCTTTTTCCTCTGCCTCCGCAGATACCCGCAGCACTTTGGCACACTGTGATAGATGATACCACGTGTGGCCCTTCCCCTCGAAGTGGACAGCAGCGTGTGGTCCTCTCGGTGACACAATATGGCCCTGTCCATACAGGGTTCCTGCCACTTCCGCTTGAAGGCTTTTAGCAGAAGGAGTTCTCCTCCCGCTAGTTCTGGTCTCTCCTCGGGCCTGAGTGATGCCTGGAGAGAAAGACTTGTAGGGATAAAGTTAAGAATTTTGCACACCACATTTAGATGCTAGCCACTCTTGCTCCATCTGCACGCCCGTGCTCCTGTTCGGCCGGTGGAGTGAAAGGCTTGCGCGTTGCCCCATTCATACAAGGAAAGGGGTCTTACTTCCTGTTTTTGCTCTTCCTCAATTTCCACCAATATTGCTATATTGGGAAAGTCCAAGCCGGCAGCTTTGTTCGCTGCCTTGTCTGCCACCTCATTCCCTTTTGCGTCAAAAGAGCCATCCCTTTTGTGCTGATATTTTCACCACTGCCAGATTGGTGGGGCCTTTCAAAGCCTCCAGAATGCTTCTTATCACATCTTCATGCTTAGGTGGACCCCCCATTGCCGTTTTCCAACCATTCCCCATCCATGCACCCAAATCCATATGCACAATGTAATAACAAAGAGCAGAATCTGTAAAAATGTTCACATTTCGCCCTTTCCCCATCAACAGGGCTTTCTCTAAGGCCACCAAAACTCAGCCCTCTGGGCTGAGGTCGGCTCCACCGGGCCACTGATTTGGATTATGCAATCCAAGTAGTCCCTTTTTAACCGCAGTAATTCCAGCCTTTAGGCCTGCATTCGTCCTGTGACAACTCCCATCAATACACACGTGCAGTCCCTCCATCGCCTCAGGAAGAGGCATCGCTTGGATATCAGGTCGTGTCTTAGTCACCCTCATTGTTTCTTCACAACAATCATGTGTCACTTCCATGCCCATGTGTTGCGCCCTGTTGACTTTAGTAGTTCCCTATGTGATGTCCTTATTATCCTTGTGTCACCACGTGATTAGTGTTGACAAAAGATTGATGTTTCTGAACAACCTTTTCTGTTTTCATAATGAGTTTAGCCAAAGCTGCTACCAATCTTGTGCAAGGCGGAGCCTTCTGCTCAATGGGGTCTAAAATGATGCTGCAGTAGCTTAAAATGTGTTTCTCCCCCTGTCGTTGCTGATAAAGGCACGCATTTGCTGACCCGTGATCATCTGCAACAGAAACTTTCAAACAAAATATAGTAGAATAGTCTGGTTTAGCCAGACCCGCTACATCAACTAAAGTCTCCTAATGTTCTGAATCTCAGAAAGTGCTTGTTTCACCCATGTAAGCTTATCTTAGCATGTGGTTGGTGTGTGTCTGTAGTTTTCACCAAATCTCGAAGTGAGGCTGTGGGAAATGATTAATGATTAATGATGAATGAAATACAGGTTGTCTATGTGTGATAGTTTAACCTTTAAGAGATGCTCTTTTCAGAGCCACCGCCAGGAACAATAGTTCCCCAAATATTGGATTATACGAGTTCTTGATCAAGAAGCCAACTTTACCCAAGTATTGCAGGAGAACGAGAGAGGCTTTTAAGCACTGCTTCCTTTTTCGAGAAGCAATCAGCAAGTGATCCACATCCTGAATCAGCAGGGTGGTGTAGGAAAGGAAATCTCTGTAAAAAGCATCACAGTATTAAACATAAAACCTTTGTATCATTCTGGTGCTCAGACAATAGAAATGAGACATAGGTTGCCTTCTTTGCTAAGAGAAAAGCAAAAGAAACATTAGCCAGCGCCATGACAGTGAACCACTGGTGTTAACAGATAAGCAGAGATAGAGCAGTTGGAGGGATGGGAACCGCTTGAGGGAGCTCAAGGACCAGAGCGCCGATTGCTCTGGTGGGATATTAAGGTCAATTCACTGGGTTGGCTGTGTCAGTTTTTTCGTAGGCCTGACTTTACAAAGGCCAACACCCGTCTGGTCAGTCACCCACCTAAGAGAAGGTAAAGCTTTGAGTGCTTTGTTAATTTTCCTGCTGTCATTGGTGTCTCTAGCACCATGTTGACGTTGTAATCATGAATGATTCAAAAAGGCACTAGTGGTGGTTGGAGATTTCTGGAATGTGAACTGAATCTGATGAGCAGCTCCAAACATTTTCTGTAGACGTCTCCTGCCCATCAGAGACCTTATTAGAGGCAGCTACCGTAGGCCAAGGGCTTTAGCATATCTTCCTCCAAAATAGGGTTCATCTGAAAACATTGCATCTGTTTATCAGTGAGGTGGATCGGGGCTGCTCCGCCTTCCGGTCCGACTACGATGTCAGGAGAGAGAACTAGTCCCTCTTGTCCTTCTATTAAGTCATTAACCCAAACCTGATAGGAGAGATCACCATCCCCGTCATAGAGCAGGGTCACGTGTAAAGGATCAGGGGGAGACGACAACGCCTGTCCGACCTTGATGTGTGGATGCCACTGGCAGAAGGCCTGCGTCAAAGGGTCGAGTCGACGACCAGTCCCCAGTAAACGTCAGCATTGAGCAGATCTCCTGGAGGTGAAACTCCCAAAACACATGATGGCAGAGACGTTCAGTGTTGTCTTCGTGCCCAGGTGGGTTTCACTGTTAGAGAGGGTACCAGTCCTTCCCTCGGGATGCAGGACAATCTCAGCCTTGAGAGTCTGGAGGAGAAGCTCTTCCCAGGAGCTTAATGGAGCACTGAAGACTTGGGAGAAAAGAGTGACGCACACATTGATGGCCAACAGTCTCTGTCCCCAGTTCAGTTTCTCACAAAAAATAAAATGGAATGCAGCAGGCCCTCGTCTCGCTGCTGCTGTCTTTGCTGAGGCCGTTGAGGACACTCACGTGTCCAGTGTCCAACTCCTCTGCTGCTGTGACACACATCGGTGCAGTGTGTCGCTCCTCCCTTTCTCCCAACCAGACCTCTGTCGTGACCTCGAGGTGGTCCTCCTACAGGAAAAACCTCAAGGACAGCCGCAACACCGGCTGCCTGAATGTCTGTCGTGATAGAGTGTACGCTCTTTTGTATGTTTGTTTGTTTTTGAATGTTTTTTTTTACTTGCGTCTGTGTGAGTGATTGTTGTGTGCGCGTTGTGGTGTAATCTGTTGTTGTTCTCTCGTGAGATGTCTGTCTCCTAAGGTGACAGGGCATTATGACCATTGGGCCCACGGAGCGCCAGTTACCATAGCATGATCCAGCATTTGTTGTTTAAGTTTTTCCTCCATCGTGACCGTTATGGGTGACCCACCAGCCGGAGTCTCACCTGTACCTCCAATTCACTCACTTCTTCCTGTGTGGAGCCACGCCTCAGCAGCGGTTCCCCCCTCTCTCTTCCATGGATGTGAGAAAGCTGCAAGAGCTGCAACACTCACAGAAAACATAGTTTATTTAGCAGTAAAGACATCTTCAACATTGTTAGTAGCACATCCTCAGTACCAGCTGCGGCTCCCATGTGACGCGATGTGTGAGCGGTACCCCTGTGTGTGGCCTGTCAGACCTGGATCCAGGGGCCAGCTCTGTAGGGGAAGGTGGTAACGCATTTCCCAGTCTTGTCATGTCAGCTAATTGTCATGGTTCCTATGTTGAATGTGTGAGCGTTGATTGCTGTGTATTGTGCAGGAACGACGGCCCTGACTCCCCCTGTGGAGGTGTCGTGTGTGCACGCGCCCGTGTGAATCTGCATTTATTCGTTTTCGCCGCTCAACTCAGTCCTCATTTTCGTCTTCCTATGCTGTGATGGTTTTTAGAGTAAAATGACTTAACGCTGACAGTCCAGTCCAGTCCAGTGAGCTTTCTTATCATTACCAAACATATATATCTGGTGCACTACACACTGAGAACAAAGCCACGTTTCCCCAGGACCTGGTGCTACATAAAACCACACAGAACCACATACAACAAGTGCAACCGACATTTAACATCTCCCTACAAACCTCAAGTGCAGCCACAATGCAGATTGCGACTGAAGTGATGTGCAGCTATCAGAGCAGCAGCAGTAACGTGCATTTGTGTTATTGTAAACATTATCAGCATAACTCCCAGAGGTTGCATCTAGGCAGCATAGAACTATTACTACCAATCTTCCTCTCTATTACCAGCTACTCACGCTTTCACGCTCTCTCTCTGTCCGGTTTTTTAACCATCGTCTTCTCTTCCCCTCCTCCTATTTTCCTTTCTCTCCATTAATTCATGTTTTCGTATTATAACAGAGACGTTGCATTTGGCTGTCGCGTTGATCCCTGTTTTGTTGTTTCTCTACCCGTTTTTGTCCTTGGTGCCAAAGTTACGAGATAAGCACTGCTGCAGTCCCGTCCTGTACTGGCACCCTCCCCCTTTTCTCTTTTTTTCCCACTTCTTCTCACATGAATAACACTTAAAGCTGGGCATTTTGTTCAATGTCCATTCAAATTGATGCAAAATAACACACCATTTTCAGAAACAATAATACTGTGCGCCTCCCTCGGCGCACAGGTTACAATTCTACCAGCTCCGACGCAACAAGGGGGCAGGAACCATACATACCCGAACCATACACTAAAAAGGTGCAGGACGACAACCCGGACGTGTGTGGAAAGTTTCAGGGCCCTCGGCCTAACGGGCCCCGAGTAATCCTCAAAAGACTGAAGAATGTCCCCGCAAGAATAAGAAGACACTTACGCGGCTATGAGTGCACCCTTTATACATCACAACGTGCGTGCTGACCACCCGGTCGTGGCAAAGTAAGGTTTACAGGCCTCGGTCAAACGGTTCTCGAAGAATCCTCAGAAAACTGAAATTTCACTCAATCTCACTCTCGCAGACCCCAAAATTACAAAAATGAGGAAAAACTCAGGCCCTGCAGGTCACACACTGATACATTTGACCCCAGAAC
The DNA here is from genome assembly GCA_000180735.1 of Tetraodon nigroviridis. Lineage (NCBI taxonomy): Eukaryota > Metazoa > Chordata > Actinopteri > Tetraodontiformes > Tetraodontidae > Tetraodon > Tetraodon nigroviridis. Next base: position 97,608 of record CAAE01014484.1, on the reverse strand, counting down.
GTGCGGCGTCCGCCAGCCAAACGGGCCCGTACATTTCCAGCCCGATGCTGGAAAAATCCCTGACTAGAAAGATGTGAAAACTTCAATAAAAACTTAACAACACAATGCCCCCATTTTCTCATTGCTTCGACTGACTCAAGTCTCCAGATTTCAAAGACCTTCTCAGAACACCAGCTCTATGGTGACAGTTCACACAGACAGCCTCCTGGAACAGAACCGGTCCAAACCGTTCTCTCCCAGCTGTCAGAATCGCTCACTCTCGATCCCCAAGGTGCCCACTGGTCTGTGTTTTCTGATATTTACTCCTCCTTTTCTTCCACTCCATTCAAATAAACCAAAGTTGCAATTAACAACCAAAACCTCTGAAGCCCTGATTGAAATGACACGTGTCCTGTTCCATCAACAATCATCCTTCAGTTATTTAAAAATGATGCTCGTCTTAAAAAATGATCGTCTCAAACAGCTTAGAAGCTGTAGATCGTTGTAGGGGTTTTCCTGTCTAGTCTTCCAGAGGGAAGAGCAGCTGCCTGCGTGGCAAAAATATAGCGGCAGATCAAAGCCTAAAACCAAACGGCCGACTGGGGCAGGAGGCCCAATCTGCCCCTGATTGGCTGACACCCTGCTTCCTATCTGCACCGAGCTCACAGTTATCATTCTTCTGCACTGTCCTAAAGCAAACAGCCTCCGTGTCTCCTTCTCTAAGAACGTGGAGGCTCCAGATAGCGGGTGATTCCCAAAGGTTCAGCCTGACCTGTTAGCAGCCTTCAGGCCTAGCATCATGGACCATCTCGATTGCATCTCTATACGCTCCACTTATGCTCAGCTTCTGTACGGACGTCAGCCGCTCCAGCGATATCGTGACACACTCATCCTGCATTCTTTTGTTAGCAGATTCTTGCCAGAATTTGTTCAGTAGCTCACAAGGTCCATCCAGCTGTCGATGCCCTAATGAATGATCATATTCTCCACAATACACACTAGCACACATTCATATTACATTCTAGTTACACAAGATAAAGACACGAGAAGTCCTACAATAATCATATGAGTTGAAAACAAGCTATAGCTTATCCACACACACCTACACATATGGCCTACGTCATTAGCTGATTATTTTCCCCTTTTTATTCATAAAATGCTGAAATCAGGAACATGCAGGAACAACTTGACCCACGAACAGGTCACTTCTGTCCCCAGAGCTTCGGTGTGGCTTGTGAGGAGTTGTTGTGTTGTTGGATGTGCGCGTGCAGGTGGCTGCTGTGCAGGTGGGGTGCAGCGCCCCCTGTCGGTGTGGTGCAATGTGCAAACTATGCAGCCGGTATGTGTGCAGGTGGGGGTGCCGCCCCCCCCTGTAGGTGTGTTGCTATCTGCAAACTACTCAGCTGTGCCTCCAGTTCCAGCACTACGTTTGGACGTGTCCTCCCCCGGGCGTTTGAAGTCCGCCACCAACCGTTGTTGTTGTTTAATCCAGCCATCATCTTCCCCAGCTGTGGGCTTCTGATCATTAACAGGATTTGACGCTGACACGACCGGTGTTGGAGCAGACTGATGCGTCTGACCTCCTTGCCCATCAACGGTCTCCTCAGTTTCAAGGTCAATATTTCCCCCCCTCAAGTGTAATGTGCCACCAGTTCTCACCGGGTCCACTGCTGTCGCTGAACTGGGTACTGGAGGCGCCCAGCTTCAAGGCCCGAAGCCACCTTTTCCTCCTGATCATCACTATCCTCTCCATCTCCTGTCCCATTTTCACCATCCTGGCCACCCAACGTATGTGCCGATGTTGTTCTATTCTCTTCGCGCCACTTCTCCGCCGCACGCATACTCACACACCCGTCCCACAATGCTTGTGCGGTGCATTTTAACCCGTCTGCTTTTTCTGCCACATCTCTCCATTTCTTTTTGTGGGGTTCATCTTAATTGATGCTCCAGCCCCGCCTGCAGCGGTGTTTTCATTTTCCCTTCCGCCATTCTAAGATTATGCTCGGACCGTCGTGTCTTCCGCACGAATCAATTCCCAACTTTAAGGCCAACCAAAAATAACACCAGCACCAACGCTGCGACTGTTCAGTTAGCCCGCTCAAATTACACAGTGCACCAATCCAAGTATCCACAGATAGCTAAGGCTATGTAGCCAGTCCAAGGTACGCAGGCCTCAAAACCACTGCTAACACTGCTGCTACTCAACTAGCATGTCAGTGTTAAACAGTGCCACAGATCGCTAAAGCTATGTAGCCTCTCCAAGGCTAAGCAGGCCTCAACACCACTGCTAACACTGCTGCTACTCAACTAGCATGTCAGTGTTAAACAGTGCCACAGATCGCTAAAGCTATGTAGCCGGTCCAAGGTACGCAGGCCTCAAAACCACTGCTAACACTGCTGCTACTTAACTAGCATGTCAATGTTAAACAGTGCCACAGATCACTAAAGCTATGTAGCCTCTCCAAGGCTAAGCAGGCCTCAACACCACTGCTAACACTGCTGCTACGTCAGCTAGCTACGTCAATGCCACAGGTCGCTAAAGCTATGTAGCCCTCTCCAAGGCTAAGCAGGCCTCAACAACACTGCTACCACTAGCTGCTACCCAGCTAGCACGTCAATGTTAAACAGTGCCACAGATCGCTAAAGCTATGTAGCCTCTCCAAGGCTAAGCAGGCCTCAACACCACTGCTAACACTGCTGCTACCCAGCTAGCACGTCAATGTTAAACAGTGCCACAGATCGCTAAAGCTATGTAGCCGGTCCAAGGCTACAATGTGCCACCAGTTCTCACCGGGTCCACTGCTGTCGCTGAACTGTGTACAGGAGGCGCCCAGCTTCAAGGCCCAAAGCCACCTTTTCCTCCTGATCATCACTATCCTCTCCATCTCCTGTCCCATTTTCACCATCCTGGCCACCCAACGTATGTGCCGATGTTGTTCTATTCTCTTCGCGCCACTTCTCCGCCGCACGCATACTCACACACCCGTCCCGCAATGCTTGTGCGGTGCATTTTAATCCCGTCTGCTTTTTCTGCCACATCTCTCCATTTCTTTTTGTGGGGTTCATCTTAATTGATGCTCCAGCCCCGCCTGCAGCGGTGTTTTCATTTTCCCTTCCGCCATTCTAAGATTATGCTCGGACCGTCGTGTCTTCCGCACGAATCAATTCCCAACTTTAAGGCCAACCAAAAATAACACCAGCACCAACGCTGCGACTGTTCAGTTAGCCCGCTCAAATTACACAGTGCACCAATCCAAGTATCCACAGATAGCTAAGGCTATGTAGCCAGTCCAAGGCTACGCAGGCCTCAAAACCACTGCTAACACTGCTGCTACTCAACTAGCATGTCAGTGTTAAACAGTGCCACAGGTCGCTAAAGCTATGTAGCCGGTCCAAGGCTACGCAGGCCTCAAAACCACTGCTAACACTGCTGCTACTTAACTAGCATGTCAATGTTAAACAGTGCCACAGATCGCTAAAGCTATGTAGCCTCTCCAAGGCTAAGCAGGCCTCAACACCACTGCTAACACTGCTGCTACTCAGCTAGCACGTCAATGCCACAGATCGCTAAAGCTATGTAGCCTCTCCAAGGCTAAGCAGGCCTCAACAACACTGCTACCACTGCTGCTACCCAGCTAGCACGTCAATGTTAAACAGTGCCACAGATCGCTAAAGCTATGTAGCCTCTCCAAGGCTAAGCAGGCCTCAACACCACTGCTAACACTGCTGCTACCCAGCTAGCACGTCAATGTTAAATAGTGCCACAGATCGCTAAAGCTATGTAGCCGGTCCAAGGCTAAGCAGGCCTCAAAACCACTGCTAACACTGCTGCTACTCAACTAGCATGTCAGTGTTAAACAGTGTCACAGATCGCTAAAGCTATGTAGCCGGTCCAAGGCTACGCAGGCCTCAAAACCACTGCTAACACTGCTGCTACTCAGCTAGCACGTCAATGCCACAGATCGCTAAAGCTATGTAGCCTCTCCAAGGCTAAGCAGGCCTCAACACCACTGCTACCACTGCTGCTACCCAGCTAGCACGTCAATGTTAAACAGTGCCACAGATCGCTAAAGCTATGTAGCCTCTCCAAGGCTAAGCAGGCCTCAACACCACTGCTAACACTGCTGCTACCCAGCTAGCACGTCAATGTTAAACAGTGCCACAGATCGCTAAAGCTATGTAGCCGGTCCAAGGCTAAGCAGGCCTCAAAACCACTGCTAACACTGCTGCTACTCAACTAGCATGTCAATGTTAAACAGTGCCACAGATCGCTAAAGCTATGTAGCCTCTCCACGGCTAAGCAGACCTCAACACCACTGCTAACACTGCTGCTACCCAGCTAGCACGTCAGTGTTAAACAGTGCCACAGATCGCTAAAGCTATGTAGCCGGTCCAAGGCTACGCAGGCCTCAAAACCACTGCTAACACTGCTGCTACTCAACTAGCATGTCAGTGTTAAACAGTGTCACAGATTGCTAAAGCTATGTAGCCTCTCCAAGGCTAAGCAGGCCTCAACACCACTGCTAACACTGCTGCTACTCAGCTAGCACGTCAATGTTAAACAGTGCCACAGATCGCTAAAGCTATGTAGCCTCTCCAAGGCTAAGCAGGCCTCAACACCACTGCTAACACTGCTGCTACTCAACTAGCACAGAACCCAAAATAACTGCGGAGGCCTCACTCCTCCCTATAACCCCCAAATTATTGATACACACGGCAGGGGGTCCACCACGTAACAAATAAAAACAAACACACAAAGATCCTCCTCTCACGGCCCGCCTTTCAGGCCTAAGCTCCCCCTCTCTCCTACGCCCACACGAACCAACGGTCACACCCACGTCACAGTGACCTCAGGGATAGTGTGAGTCCGAGGCCTTCCCCTCAGGCCCCAGTCTGAAGATCTAGACCAAATAACCGTTCACCGAAATTACAGGTAAAATCACCCACAGTGCCCCCGTCACTGTGGCCTTGGCTCCCCGGCCAGCAATTCTGCTTCTCTAACACAAACCCAAGGTGTTCCAGGATGTCCAGACCAAATAATTCCAGAACTGCAACCACACGGCGGTGGCCTTGGTCCCCAGCCAAGCTATCCTGCTTTGCTAGCACAGCAACAAGTGTCCCGGAATGCCCAAACAAAATAATTCCACACTGCAACCACACGGCGGTGGCCTTGGTTCCTAGCAAAGCTACCCTGCTTTGCTAGCACAACAACAGGTGTCCCAGGACGTCCAAACTCTCGTAAACAACTCCAAGACAAAACACAACTAAACAACAAAAACAAAAAACAACAAAAATTGCAAATGGCAGCTAATATTTACTACACTGGGATGGTCCCTGCAGTCATGGTTTTCCCTGTGTTTCAGCCTGACCCGGAGCTAACGTCCACCTAAACCTGGGAAAATGATGGAAGAAAGCGGCATCGAGACCACGCCACCCGTCAGCCCCACGCCTCCCGTGGCAGCCGCCCCCGCAGCTTCAGGTGACACACACTCCCTCACACACACCGCCGCGTTCTCGGTGCCCTCGTGAGTCTGTGTCAGGGCCAGAATCCACCTCTGGCGTCTCTGGTGAATGGGTTTGGCTAACAGTGGACGGACTGAAAGCTCTTTGTCTTTCAGCTGCGTCCAGCCCGATGTCCCTCCCAGGGTCCACTCCTGGCCCAGTCCAGCGCCCCTGGGTGGGCCCCAGTGCGCCCCCTGTGCCCCCCCCCTCGGTTTTCCTCGGCCACCAGGGCGCCGCCTCCCAGTATCCTCCCGCCTCCACCCTGGTGCCCTACGCCAGCCGTCCTGCCTGCCCCCCATCCAGCTCCCCCGCTGCGCCCTCCTTCATGACCCCGCCTCCTCCCTCGGTTCCCAGGATGTCCTCCCCTCCAGCTGGCCCGCCCATGTCCGCCTTCTCTGTGGGCGCGGGACATGACATCACCAAGGGCCACGCCGGGCGGACCCCGCAGACTCCGCTCATCCCCACCTTCTCCAGTCCTCTTCCCGTCCCAGGTGAGACAGAACCTCCTCCTGCTCCTGGTTTCTTCCGGGTCTTCACCTCTGTTGTAAAAGTTCATTTTCTGGATGACAACAAGTCCATAAAAGTCCAGAGTCGGTGTAAATGTTGGAGTCGGTCCTCCTAGATGAGCTCTTGTTGCTGGTCAGATCTGGACTATTTCGCATGGACCAGAAGTGGCTCCAGAGTGGGTCAAAATGCACCATTCAGGAGAAAACTATACAGAAAAGACATACCTCAGTTGTGCTGTACTAAAAGTCACATGTTTTTTAATTTGGTGAAAGGTGTTTTACATAATCCAAGGGCAGGAAGAGACGTTTTCCCTGGAGAGGCCAGTTTAACACCAGGCTGAACGGGCGTCGGCTACGTGACACAACAGTTATCAGCTGCACAAGCGCACAAACAACAGAGGCGGGAGGCTGAAGAGGCAGGCTCGCTGCTGCAACACAGCTGTTTGGGGCTTTTCGCAGTCGTTTTGAAGCGTTTGGATTCATTTTCCAGACAGGAGCAAGCCTGTTGTCCCCAGCCTAGAGCGCCCCTAGCGGCCGCCGCTCGTATCGACTCGGCGGCTCAGTGTGAATGATCATGTTTTAATGTAAACGCGTCACACCCGAGTGGAAGCGGTGGGACCTGGGGAATGCGGTCCGTCTGAACGTCTAAAGCCCTGCTCTGCCTCGAAGGTGTGGCGTCCAACCCGCTGAGCCAGCAGCCCGCCATGTCAGCGCCGCTGGCGGCTGCGTCTCCCATTACCTTCCCGGAGGAGCGGGAAGATCCCCGAGTGTCTGCAGACGTCAGCACCGGCGGAGGAATCTGGGGCTTTTTCAAGGTGAGCCGGAGGAGGCGGTGCGGGTGCAGCCACGGTGCTGACACGCGCCGGCGCTGTGGGTTCCCAGGGGGCTGGCGGACAACCATGTGGTGAAGTCGGTCCTGGACAAGACCAAGCACTCCGTGGAGTCCATGATCACCACTCTGGATCCCGGCATGGCTCCGTACATCCGTGAGTCTGGCCGGCGTCCCCGCCGCCGTCGGTGCCGAGGCACCGGCCTCAAGCCCGCCGCCTTTCTGCTGCTCCGTGACCAGGCTCATGGGAGCGTAGATCTAATGCGACGCTGACCCGGCTGTGTGCAGGGCGTGAAGGCCGTGCCGGCATGGCTGCTGTGGTGTTAAAACAGGATCAGCAGCTGGACGGGAAGAGACTCTACCAGCATTTGGTGAAGTCCCTCCCTGCGTATGCTTGGCCGTGGTTCCTGAGGATACAGGTCGGTCGCACGTTGCAGCCAGCGGCTCTGCGGGCCGCACCTTCCCGCTGAGCCCTTCTCCTCGTCTGCCTCCAGAGCTCCCTGGACGTGACCGAAACCTTCAAGCAACAGAAGACCAAGCTGGTGCAGGAGGCTTTCAACCCAGACCTGGTTGGGGACCCGCTCTACTTCCTCCACGCTCCTCAGGGGGATTATGTTCCCCTCGAGGCCTCGCTGTATCGTAGCATCGTGTCCGGAGAGATCCACTTCTGAGCGCCGGTGCAGCAAACAAACACTAATGCTTGTTTTTTCTTTCAACACTGATGTAAAAGCGTGATGGAGAGTCTGTTTACTGGTTTCAGTCTAACGTACAGGCATGGAGCAGGAAATCCTTCTTTATTAGTCAGTATTCAGGATGTGTGGCGACTACTCAGGACTGTAATTAACCCGTCGCTCATTAACAGTCGCTCCCTTCGAGGGAAGCCTACACAAACACTCTACACAAACTTCTCCTCCTCAAACATCAATAGAAATAGGAATTTCTATTGATGTGCCAATTTCTGTGGCATGAAACGATAATTTCGAGTGGCCAGGACAGAGGCCTACAACCGACAACGCCACCTTAGGACTTTCACCTAAAGAGTCTTTTTACCCAGACAACTCCTCTGGTCGGGTTCCCCAACGCGCCTATGCGCAAGTACGTCACACAAATGAATACAGGCACCCAGTAGAAAAGAAAAAGGAGATTTTATTTATCATTTAGTACATAACGGCAAATCAACTTTAATAATTTAGAAAAACGATTGGTTAATTAAAACACCACAACTAACAGGTTAGTAAAAATAAGAGTAATGCCCAATAAGAGGTTAGTAAGCAGGAAAACGATCATGCGAAGGCGACTGTCGCCAAAAGAAATAACACAACACAAACCAATAAAAAACACATGCACAAAACCAAGGCAGACAGACCCTCACACACTGTCACAGCTATTGGTACACCACCACAACCACAGTAGGGACACACTCCAACCACACACACTAAAAGACCAACAGAAGCAGGGAGCAAGCAGGCAGGCTAGTGCTAACAAAAGTAGCACTAAAGTAGCACCGTAACACGGGAAAGCAACTAAAGGAAGCAATGCAACAAAAAGAATACGTAAATAAGAGGCAAGCAAATAGCAGATCAGCGCAGTGAGGAAGAGGATGGAGTCGGGTCACGGCGTCACTGGCAACAGCTTGGGCGTTTGCGAGATCTGTGTACCCTGTGACCGCAATCGTCCTCCTCATCAGACTTCCTGTCCTCCTTGAAAAGCGCCCTGTATGTGGGCATCAGCGTCATCCGCTTGGACGGAGGTTCTTCTCTCTCAGATTCAGAAGGTGATTCTTCTAACACAAACATCAAGCGCCATCATGCTTCTTTTTGTTCAAATTCCAGCGGCGACGAGCTGCACAGAAATGTCTCCTCACCTTCAGCATCTTCAGTGACCTCCAGCAGTTTCCTCTTCTCTGCCTTGATCAGCATTTTGCCCTGGAAATCAAACACAGGATGTTGGGGTCAGGGTCAGGGTTGGGGTCAGGGTCGGGGTTGGGGTCAGGGTCGGGGTTGGGGTCAGGGTTGGGGTCAGGGTCGGGGTCGGGGTTGGGGTTGGGGTTGGGGTTGGGGTTGGGGTCAGGGTTGGGGACCGACATTGTTTCGTGTTCAGACAGAAACTGTGACCTCCGCTAGGCCCGGTCCACCGGGGACTTACAGTCTGCGAGGAAGCCGGAGGGACCCAGGTGTCGCTTCCAGGCTGATAAGGGGGCTGCAGGGACACAGAGCAACTTTAGTTCCTGCTAAAGTCCAGGATCACATCAGAGCACGACTGCGCCTTTACATAGCTATCACAACCAGGCTAGTGCTAACAAAAGTAGCAACACGGGAAAGCAACTAAAGGAAGCAATGCAACAAAAAGAATACGTAAATAAGAGGCAAGCAAATAGTAGATCAGCGCAGTGAGGAAGAGGATGGAGTCGGGTAACGGCGTCACTGGCGAAGCTTGGGCGTTTGCGAGATCTGTGTACCCTGTGACCGCAATCGTCCTCCTCATCAGACTTCCTGTCCTCCTTGAATAGCGCCCTGTATGTGGGCGTCACATCATCTGCTTGGACGGAGGTTCTTTGCTCTCAGATTCGAAAGGTGATTCTTCTAACACAAACAACAAGCGCCATCATGCTTCTTTTTGTTCAAATTCCAGCGGCGACGAGCTGCACAGAAATGTCTCCTCACCCTCAGCATCTTCAGTGACCGCCAGCAGTTTCCTCTTCTCTGCCTTGGTCAGCATGTTGCCCTGGAAATCAAACACAGGATGTTGGGGTCAGGGTCAGGGTTGGGGTTGGGGTCAGGGTCGGGGTTGGGGTCAGGGTCGGGGTCGGGGTCGGGGTCGGGGTCAGGGCCGGGGTCGGGGTTGGGGTCAGGGTTGGGGTCAGGGTTGGGGTCAGGGTCGGGGTCGGGGTCGGGGTCGGGGCCGGGGTCGGGGTCGGGGTTGGGGTCAGGGTTGGGGTCAGGGTTGGGGACCGACATTGTTTCGTGTTCAGACAGAAACTGCGACCTCCGCTAAGCCCGGTCCACCGGGGACTTACAGTCTGCGAGGAAGCCGGAGGGACCCAGGTGTCGCTTCCAGGCTGATAAGGGGGCTGCAGGGACACAGAGCAACTTTAGTTCCTGCTAAAGTCCAGGATCACATCAGAGCACGACTGCACCTTTACATAGCTATCACAACCCACCCTACAGCAGCTATTTCTGTATGATGACCGCTTCCTCACCTGCTCCTGGTCCCATGCAGGTTGCTCCTGGAATTCAGGGTAGGAGAAGAGGTCTGCCCCCTGTAGCAGCATATCCTCAGCTTCCAGCTCAACCGTCTGCAGGTCCGTGAACGCGCAAGCTGGACCACACCCGTGGGTGTTGGGTCACGGCAGCGCTGAGTCCAGGTTCCGGGCCGACATTGTTGCGTCTCAGACCGAAACTGGGTTCAGCCCACTGGTGTCAGCCCACACGGGGATGGACCCTCTGCGTGGTCTCCAACCCGAGCCAGGTGTCGGCTTCCAGGCTGATAAGGAGGCTGCAGGGACACAGAGCAACTTTAGTTCCTGCTAAAGTCCAGGATCACATCAGAGCACGACTGCACCTTTACATAGCTATCACAACCCACCCTACAGCAGCTATTTCTGTATGATGACCGCTTCCTCACCTGCTCCTGGTCCCATGCAGGTTGCTCCTGGAATCCAGGGTAGGAGAAGAGGTCTGCCCCCTGGAGCAGCATATCCTCAGCTCCCAGCTCAACCGTCTGCAGGTCCGTGAACGCGCAAGCTGGACCACACCCGTGGGTGTTGGCCCACGCAGCGCTGATCCAGGTCCCGGGCCACCTGTTGGTCTCGGACCCCGCTGGGCTCAGCCCACTGGTGTCAGCCCACACGGGGATGGACCCGCTGGTGGTCTCCAACCCCAGCAGGTCCAGGCTTCCAGGCTGATAAGGGGGCTGCAGGGACACAGAGCAACTTTAGTTCCTGCTAAAGTCCAGGATCACATCAGAGCACGACTGCACCTTTACATAGCTATCACAACCCAGGCTAGTGCTAACAAAAGTAGCAACACAGGAAAGCAACTAAAGGAAGCAATGCAACAAAAAGAATACGTAAATAAGAGGCAAGCAAATAGCAGATCAGCGCAGTGAGGAAGAGGATGGAGTCGGGTCACGGCGTCACTGGCAACAGCTTGGGCGTTTGCGAGATCTGTGTACCCTGTGACCGCAATCGTCCTCCTCATCAGACTTCCTGTCCTCCTTGAATAGCGCCCTGTATGTGGGCATCAGCATCATCCGCTTGGACGGAGGTTCTTTGCTCTCAGATTCGGAAGGTGATTCTTCTAACACAAACAACAAGCGCCATCATGCTTCTTTTTGTTCAAATTCCAGCGGCGACGAGCTGCACAGAAATGTCTCCTCACCTTCAGCATTTTCAGTGACCTCCAGCAGTTTCCTCTTCTCTGCCTTGGTCAGCATTTTGCCCTGGAAATCAAACCCAGGATGTTGGGGTCAGGGTCGGGGTTGGGGTCAGGGTCGGGGTCGGGGTCGGGGTCGGGGCCGGGGTTGGGGTTGGGGTTGGGGTCAGGGTTGGGGACCGACATGTTTCGTGTTCAGACAGAAACTGCGACCTCCGCTAAGCCCGGTCCACCGGGGACTCACAGTCTGCGAGGAAGCCGGAGGGACCCAGGTGTCGCTTCCAGGCTGATAAGGGGGCTGCAGGGACACAGAGCAACTTTAGTTCCGCGTAAAGTCCAGGATCACATCAGAGCACGACTGCATCTTTACATAGATATCACAACCCACCCTACAGCAGCTATGTCTGTATGATGACCGCTTCCTCACCTGCTCCTGGTCCCATGCAGGTAGCTCCTGGAATCCAGGGCAGGAGAAGAGGTCTGCCCCCTGGAGCAGCATATCCTCAGCTCCCAGCTGAACCATCTGCAGGTCCGTGAACATGCAAGCAGGAGCAGACCCGTGGGTGTTGGCCCACGCAGGGGTGATCCAGGTCCCCGACCACCTGCTGGTCTCGGACCCCGCTCGGCTCAGCCCACTGGTGTCAGCCCACACGGGGATTGACCCGCTGGTGGTCTCCAACCCCAGCAGGTCCAGCCCACTTGTGTTGTCCCACAAACAGTTGGACACGCCGGTGGTCTCAGCCCAGACCTGGCTCAGTTGTTCGTCCTTCATCCCTGGAACGGCAGTAATAACCGTGGTAATAAATGTCTGTGTAGGTTCTCAGTGGTAATAAAACTGTTAACCTCTCAGGCAGAGAAGGTGTTGCTTAACCATGTGTAAAAGAGGGATTTCTGGTGGACATAAAGTTTACTTGAATTTTAAAAAGACTCTCTAAATCACCACACTGTCTGTAAATCCAATAAACAAATGTTCCAGGGGCGCTTTTTCCAAAATGTCGCTGCTTTGGCCCCACACTAATACTCTGATTACTCTGATTACTCTGATTACTCTGGAAGACCTACTGAGAGTCACCGATGGAGGTAGCAGATGGCAGGAGATGGTTCCTAGGAGAGAATACAAGCCCTTGGAGAGATCCCACTTTTGTGTATGCAAAAGAAGTACATGCTTATAGGACTTAGTAGGTAGCTTTATGATAAAAGCCCCTTTGATGCTTTTAAGTTGTGTGATGATTAAAGGCCCTCGCCCTTTGATCCCAGCAGACTGCTTTATGATGAAACCCTAACAATGTTTTGGCAGGTTCTCGTCGTCCAGGTTACCCTCGAGCGGCCTTGTGCTCGTCTGGACTCGTCTGGACTCCCTTCCCTGACTGTGAGTCAGGTGGAGGAGGATGCTGGTCCAAGCAACACTCGACAGGTCTCTAAAGCTGATTCGCTGTCTGCAACGATGGTCATCTGTAACACATTTAGTTCAACAGCACGTCAGAAGATGGTAGAAACAAACAAAAGTCGACCAGAGCGAACCTTACTAGCAAACAGTCTTTTCTATCTTGTCAGCCTCGTTCTCACACACCTTACAGTCAAACATGTTTTGTGGGGACATTTCTTAACACAAAGTTTCTCATTCTCATGGGGACCAGGCGACCAGGAGTCTGATTTCCTAAGTTGTACCCAAAACACTTTTACGCACTTTTACAAATTCACGTGTTGTGGGGACGTCGGGAGTGTCCAAAACAGAGGGCTAATTAAGCAAGATGATAATGGCTGTGATCAAATAAATCTGCTTGAACTGTTCTTCCACCTATAACCCTCTCAATGCAGTTGTCACCCTTCTTCTGTGTAGTCAAAGGGGGGGGGGGGGGGAATCTCGATATTAATCAAGGGGATCTTCAAACTCTATCTATATCTAGACAAAAAAAAGGGGATTCAAATTTCCAGGATCTTTCAGGGAGATTGGC
>CAAE01014484.1:38054-76622 GCA_000180735.1 Tetraodon nigroviridis | reverse complement strand
GAACCCGGTGTTTGCGTCTCCCATCGGCAGAGGCAGCAATCACGACGTCCGCTCTGTCAGTCGAAGCGGAAATAAAGCATACACATAGCGCTCGGATATATGGAAAGCAAAAGCAACCACAGACAGGCATAATACTCCAAAATGATGCAATCGAAGTCAGTATTGCCATAAAAAGGGTTTTCCATTTGCCAAACGCCCTGGTCATCCAGTCCTCGAAGGGGTTGTCCACTCCAGGACGTTCTGCCATTCCTTTGGATAGAGTCCGGAGACCTTCCAGAGCTTTTGTTACAGACCCATCAGGAGCTGTGTTCTTAGGAATAAATGTACAACAAACTTCCTTAAACATTGAACAGACACCACCTTTCTCGGCCAGGAGCATGTCCAGGGCCATCCGATTTTGCACGGCCATTAACGAGGTTGCTGTCCATTGTTCAGAGAGACCCTCTACAGCATCTCTGGTCAGGTTTGCCAATCTCTGAATATTGTAACGAACACAATTTATTCTGTCAACATTTTGTTCGGGGTAACCGGAAATAGCGCTGCTATAATTGGGAGGTTCTCAAAACCTGCTGCGACCTGGTCAGCCAATTTATTCTCGTCAGGGACCCCCCTAGGAGCTCCAATTGCGTCAATGTAGGCAGGAGATCCAGCAGTGAGATCAAACAGGCTCACCCCCCTCTTATGTAGGCTGTGTCGTCGTTTGCGATCCGTTACCAGACACAATCGTGTTACACCAATCATCAGTTCTAAGACCATAGTCATACTTACCCCCTGTAAAAATTAAAATGCACATAACGATTTGGCGGCCCCCGGTAAGCCTTGAATGGTCCAGTTTCCGTCTCATTGTTAATTGGTGGATAGATGGAAGCTAATGTAGAGCAGTTCACAGGGGTCTTCTCTTTAGTCAACTTTATCCTGCAATCCAAGCCCCATTTATCTGAAGGATGTATCGGGGCTGGCTCCGTGTACAAGTGCGGTCTGGGCTGCGTGAACAGAATGTGTTGCATTCTCCCACATGCGCTGTTTCTGGATCGTGACTGCGTCGAGCAGGGTGTCGTGTCGCGCAAATGAAATCACGGCAACCGCACAGATAAACACAATTAGCATAATAATTCAAACACAACCCCTAAAACATTTATTCATTTCTGCTAAACGGTCCCCCCTCAGTTCCTGCGATGGCAGTGGGGGCTCCTCATCCTTCCGCGACCGTCCCGCGTCAGGGAACGTGTCAGTATAGTCGGCGACTCCAATCTCAGAAGTCATCGTTGCAGGGAGAGGTTACTAGCACTTCACCTGTTACGCGTTGGGGGTATCTGACGTCGCAGTCCCCTTTTCCTCTGCCTCCGCGGATACCCGCAGCACTTTGGCACACTGCGATAGATGATACCACGTGTGGCCCTTCCCCTCGAAGTGGACAGCTGCGTTGGTCCTCTCGGTGACACAATATGGCCCTGTCCAACAGGGTTCCCGCCACTTCCGCTTGAAGGCTTTTAGCAGAAGGAGTTCTCCTCCCGCTAGTTCTGGTCTCTCCTCGGGCCTGAGTTATGCCTGGAGAGAAAGACTTGTAGGGATAAAGTTAAGAATTTTGCACACCACATTTAGATGCTAGCCACTCTTGCTCCATCTGCACGCCCGTCTCCTGTTCGGCCGGTGGAGTGAGCGCTTGCGCGTGTGCCCCATTCATACAAGGAAAGGGGTCTTACTTCCTGTTTTTGCTCTTCCTCAATTTCCACCAATATTGCTATATTGGGAAAGTCCAAGCCGGCAGCTTGCTTCGCTGCCTTGTCTGCCACCTCATTCCCTTTTGCGTCAAAAGAGCCATCCCTTTTGTGCTGATATTTTCACCACTGCCAGATTGGTGGGGCCTTTCAAAGCCTCCAGAATGCTTCTTATCACATCTTCATGCTTAGGTGGACCCCCCATTGCCGTTTTCCAACCATTCCCCATCCATGCACCCAAATCCATATGCACAATGTAATAACAAAGAGCAGAATCTGTAAAAATGTTCACATTTCGCCCTTTCCCCATCAACAGGGCTTTCTCTAAGGCCACCAACTCAGCCCTCTGGGCGAGGCTCCGGCTCCACCGGGCCACTGATTTGGATTATGCAATCCAAGTAGTCCCTTTTTAACCGCAGTAATTCCAGCCTTTAGGCCTGCATTCGTCCTGTGACAACTCCCATCAATACACACGTGCAGTCCCTCCATCGCCTCAGGAAGAGGCATCGCTTGGATATCAGGTCGTGTCTTAGTCACCCTCATTGTTTCTTCACAACAATCATGTGTCACTTCCATGTCCATGTGTTGTACCCTGTTGACTTTAGTATTTCCCTATGTGATGTCCCTATTATCCTTGTGTCCCCGCGTGATTAGTGTTGACAAAAGGTTGATGTTTCTGAACAACCTTTTTCTGTTTTCATAATGAGTTTAGCCAAAGCTGCTACCAATCTTGTGCAAGGCGCACTTCTGCTCAATGGAGTCTAAAATGATGCTGCAGTAGCTTAAAATGTGTTTCTCCCCCTGTCGTTGCCGATAAAGGCACGCATTTGCTGACCCGTAATCATCTGCAACAGAAACATTCAAACAAAATATAGTAGACTAGTCTGGTTTAGCCAGACCCGCTACATCACCTAAAGTCTCCTAATGTACTGAATCTCAGAAAGTGCTTATATCACCCATGTAAGCTTAGCTTAGCATGTGGTTGGTGTGTGTCTGTAGTTTTCATCAAATCTCGAAGTGAGGCTGTGGGAAACGATTAATGATGAATGAAATACAGGTTGTCTATGTATAATAGTTTAACCTTTGAAAGATGCTCATTTCAGAGCAACCGCCAGGAACAATATTCCCCAAATATTGGATTAGGGAGTTATAGATCAAGTAGCCAACTTTACCCAAGTATTGCAGGAGAACGAGAGAGGCTATAAAACACTGCTTCCTTTTTCGAGAAGCAATCAGCAAGTAATCCACATCCTGAATCAGCAGGGTGGTGTAGGAGAGGAAATCTCTGTAAAAAGCATCACAGTGTTAAACATAAAACCTTTGTATCATTCTGGTGCTCAGACAATAGAAATGAAACATAGGTTGCCTTCTTTGCTAATAGAAAAGCAAAAGAAACATTAGCCAGCGCCATGACAGTGAACCACTGGTGTTAACAGATAAGCAGAGATAGAGCAGTAGGAGGGATGGGAACCGCTTGAGGGAGCTCAAGGACCAGAGCCCCGATTGCTCTGGTGGGATATTAAGGTCAATTCACTGGGTTGGCTGTGTCAGTTTTCTCGTAGGCCTGACCTTTACAAAGGCCAACACCCGTCTTGGTCAGTCACCCACCTAAAAGAAGGTAAAGCTTTGAGTGCTTTGTTAATTTTCCTGTGTCATTGGTGTCTCTAGCACCATGTTGACGTCGTAATCATTAATGATTCAAAAAGGCACTAGTGGTGGTTGGAGATTTCTGGAATGTGAACTGAATCTAATGAGCAGTTCCAAACATTTTCTGCAGACGTCTCCTGCCAATCAGAGACCTTATTAGAGGCAGCTACCGTAGGGCCAAGGGCTTTAGCATATCTTCCTCCAAAATAGGGTTCATCTGAAAACATTGCATCTGTCTATCAGTGAGGTGGATCGGGGCTGCTACGCCTTCCAGTCCGACTACAATGTCAGGAGAGAGAACTAGTCCCTCTTGTCCTTCTATTAAATCATTAAACCAAACCTGATAGGAGAGATCACCATCCTCGTCATAGAGCAGGGTCACGTGTAAAGGATCAGGGGGAGACGACAACACCTGTCCGACCTTGATGTGTGGGTGCCACTGGCAGAAGGCCTGCGCTCAAAGGGTCGAGTCGAGGACCAGTCCCCAGTAAACGTCAGCATTGAGCAGATCTCCTGGAGGTGAAACTCCCAAAACACATGATGGCAGAGACGTTCAGTGTTGTCTTCGTGCCCAGGTGGGTTTCACTGTTAGAGAGTGGTAACAGTCCTTCCCTCGGGATGCAGGACAATCTCAGCCTTGAGAGTCTGGAGGAGAAGCTCTTCCCAGGAGCTTAATGGAGCACTGAAGACTTGGGAGAAAAGAGTGACGCACACATTGATGGCCAACAGTCTCTGTCCCCAGTTCAGTTTCTCACAAAAAATAAAATGGAATGCAGCAGGCCCTCGTCTCGCTGCTGCTGTCTTTGCTGAGGCCGTTGAGGACACTCACGTGTCCAGTGTCCAACTCCTCTGCTGCTGTGACACACATCGGTGCAGTGTGTCGCTCCTCCCTTTCTCCCAACCAGACCTCTGTCGTGACCTCGAGGTGGTCCTCCTACAGGAAAAACCTCAAGGACAGCCGCAACACCGGCTGCCTGAATGTCTGTCGTGATAGAGTGCTACGCTCTTTTGTATGTTTGTTGGTTTTTGAATGTTTTTTTTTACTTGCGTCTGTGTGAGTGATTGTTGTGCTGCGCGTTGTGGTGTAATCTGTTGTTGTTCTCTCGTGAGATGTCTGTCTCCTAAGGTGACAGGGCATTATGACCATTGGGCCCACGGAGCGCCAGTTACCATAGCATGATCCAGCATTTGTTGTTTAAGTTTTTCCTCCATCGTGACCGTTATGGGTGACCCACCAGCCGGAGTCTCACCTGTACCTCCAATTCACTCACTTCTTCCTGTGTGGAGCCACGCCTCAGCAGCGGTTCCCCCCTCTCTCTTCCATGGATGTGAGAAAGCTGCAAGAGCTGCAACACTCACAGAAAACATAGTTTATTTAGCAGTAAAGACATCTTCAACATTGTTAGTAGCACATCCTCAGTTCCAGCTGCGGCTCCCATGTGACGCGATGTGTGAGCGGGTACCCCTGTGTGTGGCCCTGTCAGACCTGGATCCAGGGGCCAGCTCTGTAGGGGAAGGTGGTGACGTCATTTCCCAGTCTTGTCATGTCAGCTAATTTGTCATGGTTCCTATGTTGAATGTGTGAGCGTTGATTGCTGTGTATTGTGCAGGAACGACGGCCCTGACTCCCCCTGTGGAGGTGTCGTGTGTGCACGCGCCCGTGTGAATCTGCATTTATTTGTTTTCGCCGCTCAACTCAGTCCTCATTTTCGTCTTCCTATGCTGTGATGGTTTTTAGAGTAAAATGACTTAACGCTGACAGTCCAGTCCAGTCCAGTGAGCTTTCTTATCATTACCAAACATATATATCTGGTGTACTACACACTGAGAACAAAGCCACGTTTCCCCAGGACCTGGTGCTACATAAAACCACACAGAACCACATACAACAAGTGCAACCGACATTTAACATCTCCCTACAAACCTCAAGCGCAGCAACAATGCAGATTGCGACTGAAGTGATGTGCAGCTATCAGAGCAGCAGCAGTAACGTGCATTTGTGTTATTGTAAACATTATCAGCATAACTCCCAGAGGTTGCATCTAGGCAGCATAGAACTATTACTACCAATCTTCCTCTCTATTACCAGCTACTCACGCTTTCACGCTCTCTCTCTGTCCGGTTTTTTAACCATCGTCTTCTCTTCCCCTCCTCCTATTTTCCTTTCTCTCCATTAATTCATGTTTTCGTATTATAACAGAGACGTTGCATTTGGCTGTCGCGTTGATCCCTGTTTTGTTGTTTCTCTACCCGTTTTTGTCCTTGGTGCCAAAGTTACGAGATAAGCACTGCTGCAGTCCCGTCCTGTACTGGCACCCTCCCCCTTTTCTCTTTTTTTCCCACTTCTTCTCACATGAATAACACTTAAAGCTGGGCATTTTGTTCAATGTCCATTCAAATTGATGCAAAATAACACACCATTTTCAGAAACAATAATACTGTGCGCCTCCCTCGGCGCACAGGTTACAATTCTACCAGCTCCGACGCAACAAGGGGGCAGGAACCATACATACCCGAACCATACACTAAAAAGGTGCAGGACGACAACCCGGACGTGTGTGGAAAGTTTCAGGGCCCTCGGCCTAACGGGCCCCGAGTAATCCTCAAAAAACTGAAGAATGTCCCCGCAAGAATAAGAAGACACTTACGCGGCTATAAGTGCACCCTTTATACATCACAACGTGCGTGCTGACCACCCGGTCGTGGCAAAGTAAGGTTTACAGGCCTCGGTCAAACGGTTCTCGAAGAATCCTCAGAAAACTGAAATTTCACTCAATCTCACTCTCGCAGACCCCAAAATTACAAAAATGAGGAAAAACTCAGGCCCTGCAGGTCACACACTGATACATTTGACCCCAGAACGTGCGGCTCCGCCAGCCAGACGGGCCCGTACATTTCCAGCCCGATGCTGGAAAAATCCCTGACTAGAAAGATGTGAAAACTTCAATAAAAACTTAACAACACAATGCCCCCATTTTCTCATTGCTTCGACTGACTCAAGTCTCCAGATTTCAAAGACCTTCTCAGAACACCAGCTCTATGGTGACAGTTCACACAGACAGCCTCCTGGAACAGAACCGGTCCAAACCGTTCTCTCCCAGCTGTCAGAATCGCTCACTCTCGATCCCCAAGGTGCCCACTGGTCTGTGTTTTCTGATATTTACTCCTCCTTTTCTTCCACTCCATTCAAATAAACCAAAGTTGCAATTAACAACCAAAACCTCTGAAGCCCTGATTGAAATGACACGTGTCCTGTTCCATCAACAATCATCCTTCAGTTATTTAAAAATGATGCTCGTCTTAAAAAATGATCGTCTCAAACAGCTTAGAAGCTGTAGATCGTTGTAGGGGTTTTCCTGTCTAGTCTTCCAGAGGGAAGAGCAGCTGCCTGCGTGGCAAAAATATAGCGGCAGATCAAAGCCTAAAACCAAACGGCCGACTGGGGCAGGAGGCCCAATCTGCCCCTGATTGGCTGCCACCCTGCTTCCTATCTGCACCGAGCTCACAGTTATCATTCTTCTGCACTGTCCTAAAGCAAACAGCCTCCGTGTCTCCTTCTCTAAGAACGTGGAGGCTCCAGATAGCGGGTGATTCCCAAAGGTTCAGCCTGACCTGTTAGCAGCCTTCAGGCCTAGCATCATGGACCATCTCGATTGCATCTCTATACGCTCCACTTGTGCTCAGCTTCTGTACGGACGTCAGCCGCTCCAGCGATATCGTGACACACTCATCCTGCATTCTTTTGTTAGCAGATTCTTGCCAGAATTTGTTCAGTAGCTCACAAGGTCCATCCAGCTGTCGATGCCCTAATGAATGATCATATTCTCCACAATACACACTAGCACACATTCATATTACATTCTAGTTACCCAAGATAAAGACACGAGAAGTCCTACAATAATCATATGAGTTGAAAACAAGCTATAGCTTATCCACACACACCTACACATATGGCCTACGTCATTAGCTGATTATTTTCCCCTTTTTATTCATAAAATGCTGAAATCAGGAACCTGCAGGAACAACCTGACCCAAGAACAGGTCACTTCTGTCCCCAGAGCTTCGGTGTGGCTTGTGAGGAGTTGTTGTGTTGTTGGATGTGCGCGTGCAGGTGGCTGCTGTGCAGGTGGGGTGCAGCGCCCCCTGTCGGTGTGGTGCAATGTGCAAACTATGCAGCCGGTATGTGTGCAGGTGGGGGTGCCGCCCCCCCCTGTAGGTGTGTTGCTATCTGCAAACTACTCAGCTGTGCCTCCAGTTCCGCACTACGTTTGGACGTGTCCTCCCCCGGGCGTTTGAAGTCCGCCACCAACCGTTTGTTGTTGTTTAATCCAGCCATCATCTTCCCCAGCTGTGGGCTTCTGATCATTAACAGGATTTGACGCTGACACGACCGGTGTTGGAGCAGACTGATGCGTCTGACCTCCTTGCCCATCAACGGTCTCCTCAGTTTCAAGGTCAATATTTCCCCCCCTCAAGTGTAATGTGCCACCAGTTCTCACCGGGTCCACTGCTGTCGCTGAACTGGGTACTGGAGGCGCCCAGCTTCAAGGCCCGAAGCCACCTTTTCCTCCTGATCATCACTATCCTCTCCATCTCCTGTCCCATTTTCACCATCCTGGCCACCCAACGTATGTGCCGATGTTGTTCTATTCTCTTCGCGCCACTTCTCCGCCGCACGCATACTCACACACCCGTCCCGCAATGCTTGTGCGGTGCATTTTAACCCGTCTGCTTTTTCTGCCACATCTCTCCATTTCTTTTTGTGGGGTTCATCTTAATTGATGCTCCAGCCCCGCCTGCAGCAGTGTTTTCATTTTCCCTTCCGCCATTCTAAGATTATGCTCGGACCGCCGTGTCTTCCGCACGAATCAATTCCCAACTTTAAGGCCAACCAAAAATAACACCAGCACCAACGCTGCGACTGTTCAGTTAGCCCGCTCAAATTACACAGTGCACCAAGAAACAGTGTCCACAGATCGCTAAAGCTATGTAGCCGCTCCAAGGATAAGCAGGCCTCAACACCACTGCTAACACTGCTGCTACCCAGCTAGCACGTCAATGTTAAACAGTGCCACAGATCGCTAAAGCTATGTAGCCTCTCCAAGGCTAAGCAGGCCTCAACACCACTGCTAACACTGCTGCTACTCAGCTAGCATGTCAATGTTAAACAGTGCCACAGATCGCTAAAGCTATGTAGCCTCTCCAAGGCTAAGCAGGCCTCAACACCATTGCTAACACTGCTGCTACCCAGCTAGCACGTCAATGTTAAACAGTGCCACAGATCGCTAAAGCTATGTAGCCTCTCCAAGGCTAAGCAGGCCTCAACACCACTGCTAACACTGCTGCTACCCAGCTAGCACGTCAATGTTAAACAGTGCCACAGATCGCTAAAGCTATGTAGCCGGTCCAAGGCTACGCAGGCCTCAAAACCACTGCTAACACTGCTGCTACTCAACTAGCATGTCAGTGTTAAACAGTGCCACAGATCGCTAAAGCTACGTAGCCGGTCCAAGGCTACGCAGGCCTCAAAACCACTGCTAACACTGCTGCTACTCAGCTAGCACGTCAATGCCACAGGTCGCTAAAGCTATGTAGCCTCTCCAAGGCTAAGCAGGCCTCAACACCACTGCTACCACTGCTGCTACCCAGCTAGCACGTCAATGTTAAACAGTGCCACAGATCGCTAAAGCTATGTAGCCTCTCCAAGGCTAAGCAGGCCTCAACACCACTGCTACCACTGCTGCTACCCAGCTAGCACGTCAATGTTAAACAGTGTCACAGATCGCTAAAGCTATGTAGCCTCTCCAAGGCTAAGCAGGCCTCAACACCACTGCTAACACTGCTGCTACTCAGCTAGCACGTCAATGTTAAACAGTGCCACAGATCGCTAAAGCTATGTAGCCTCTCCAAGGCTAAGCAGGCCTCAACACCACTGCTAACACTGCTGCTACTCAACTAGCACAGAACCCAAAATAACTGCGGAGGCCTCACTCCTCCCTATAACCCCCAAATTATTGATACACACGGCAGGGGGTCCACCACGTAACAAATAAAAACAAACACACAAAGATCCTCCTCTTACGGCCCGCCTTTCAGGCCTAAGCTCCCCCTCTCTCCTACGCCCACACGAACCAACGGTCACACCCACGTCACAGTGACCTCAGGGATAGTGTGAGTTCGAGGCCTTCCCCTCAGGCCCCAGTCTGAAGATCTAGACCAAATAACCGTTCACCGAAATTACAGGTAAAATCACCCACAGTGCCCCCGTCACTGTGGCCTTGGCTCCCCGGCCAGCAATTCTGCTTCTCTAACACAAACCCAAGGTGTTCCAGGATGTCCAGACCAAATAATTCCAGACTGCAACCACACGGCGGTGGCCTTGGTCCCCAGCCAAGCTATCCTGCTTTGCTAGCACAGCAACAAGTGTCCCGGAATGCCCAAACAAAATAATTCCACACTGCAACCACACGGCGGTGGCCTTGGTTCCTAGCAAAGCTACCCTGCTTTGCTAGCACAACAACAGGTGTCCCAGGACGTCCAAACTCTCGTAAACAACTCCAAGACAAAACACAACTAAACAACAAAAACAAAAAACAACAAAAATTGCAAATGGCAGCTAATATTTACTACACTGGGATGGTCCCTGCAGTCATGGTTTTCCCTGTGTTTGAGCCTGACCCGGAGCTAACGTCCACCTAAACCTGGGAAAATGATGGAAGAAAGCGGCATCGAGACCACGCCACCCGTCAGCCCCACGCCTCCCGTGGCAGCCGCCCCCGCAGCTTCAGGTGACACACACTCCCTCACACACACCGCCGCGTTCTCGGTGCCCTCCTGAGTCTGTGTCAGGACCAGAATCCACCTCTGGCGTCTCTGGTGAATGGGTTTGGCTAACAGTGGACGGACTGAAAGCTCTTTGTCTTTCAGCTGCGTCCAGCCCGATGTCCCTCCCAGGGTCCACTCCTGGCCCAGTCCAGAACCCCTCGGTGTCCCCCAGTGTCCCCCCTGTGCCCCCCCCCTTAGGATGTGGAGGAGATATTGTGATGAATTTGATAAGAAAAGCAAAAGTCCCACACAATGAGGGCTATAAGGTATTCTTTGATAATTATTTCACATCCTTCAAGCTACTCAATGAGCTATCATCCATCGGAATTTGCGCTGGTACTCTTCGTGAAAATAGGCTTCAAAATTGTCCTCTTCCAAAGAAAGATACGTTCAAAAAGTCCTCGAAATTTAGTTATAAATTTGCCACATCTCCATCAGTGCTTGTAGTGAAATACAATGACAACAACACGGTGAATGTTGCTACTAATTACGATAGTTCAGGTGTCACAAGTGTGAAAAGATTTTCAGTGGAAAAAAAAGCTAGCATTTCTATTCCAAAGCCTGAAGTGATTGTGAACTACAATACCCATATGGGAGGAGTGGATCAAATGGACGAGTCAGTTGCAGCCTACAGAACAAGAATGAGACAAAAGAAATGGTGGTGGCCAATTTTCCTGTACTTTATCGATGTAACAGTGGTAAATGCTTGGATACTATGGAAAAAGAAAACCAACGACAAAACAGTCAAACTCCTATCATTTCGAAGAGCAATAGCACTTACTTTGCTGAAAAAGTATGGGACACCATCCCAACAGGGAAAGCGATCAGCACCTGTAATGCAAGACGTACGGTATGATGGATTGAATCATTTTCTGCGGAAATGTCAGACGAGAAGATGTGGAAACTGTACTGGAAAAGCCGCTTTCTTCTGCATCAAATGTGACGTCGGACTTCATCCTCGATGTCACGAGGACTATCACGTGAAGATATAGATATTGTTGTATTGTATATTACATGCTACGGTTCTAAAGGTCAATATGGAATACATTCACTTTTATGGATTATTATTATATGGAATATTATAAAATTATAATTATATGGAAATACACATATTATTTTATTATAATTATATGTAAAACATATGGAATATATTCACTTTATTGTTTTCTACGTTAAAAAGATTTTTTTATGTTTATTTTATTTGAATTTAAGAAAAATAAACGGATATTCTTTCTAACTTACAGTTATTATTTTACCTATGAAATATGTAGCTGATGAGTGGTCAGCGTCCAGAAAAATGGACAGGTCGAATCTCCTATACTGTTAAAGATAATGAGTTGAAACTTGGTATGGATGATATTTGTGCTATAACAATGATTTTGTGTAAAAATGACTCAAATCGAGCAAAGCTGGCACTTTATCCATTAATGGGTTAATTTGGTGAAAGGTGTTTTACATAATCCAAGAGCAGGAAGAGACGTTTTCCCTGGAGAGGCCAGTTTAACACCAGGCTGAACGGGCGTCGGCTACGTGACACAACAGTTATTAGCTGCACAAGCGCACAAACAACAGAGGCGGGAGGCTGAAGAGGCAGGCTCGCTGCTGCAACACAGCTGTTTGGGGCTTTTCGCAGTCGTTTTGAAGCGTTTGGATTCATTTTCCAGACAGGAACAAGCCTGTTGTCCCCAGCCTAGAGCGCCCCTAGCGGCCGCCGCTCGTATCGACTCAGCGGCTCAGTGTGAATGATCATGTTTTAATGTAAACGCGTCACACCCGAGTGGAAGCGGTGGGACCTGGGGAATGCGGTCCGTCTGAACGTCTAAAGCCCTGCTCTGCCTCGAAGGTGTGGCGTCCAACCCGCTGAGCCAGCAGCCCGCCATGTCAGCGCCGCTGGCGGCTGCGTCTCCCATTACCTTCCCGGAGGAGCGGGAAGATCCCCGAGTGTCTGCAGACGTCAGCACCGGCGGAGGAATCTGGGGCTTTTTCAAGGTGAGCCGGAGGAGGCGGTGCGGGTGCAGCCACGGTGCTGACACGCGCCGGCGCTGTGGGTTCCCAGGGGGGTGGCGGACAACCATGTGGTCAAGTCGGTCCTGGACAAGACCAAGCACTCCGTGGAGTCCATGATCACCACTCTGGATCCCGGCATGGCTCCATACATCCGTGAGTCTGGCCGGCGTCCCCGCCGCCGTCGGTGCCGAGGCACCGGCCTCAAGCCCGCCGCCTTTCTGCTGCTCCGTGACCAGGCTCATGGGAGCGTAGATCTAATGCGACGCTGACCCGGCTGTGTGCAGGGCGTGAAGGCCGTGCCGGCATGGCTGCTGTGGTGTTAAAACAAGACCAGCAGCTGGACGGGAAGAGACTCTACCAGCATTTGGTGAAGTCCCTCCCTGCGTATGCTTGGCCGTGGTTCCTGAGGATACAGGTCGGTCGCACGTTGCAGCCAGCGGCTCTGCGGGCCGCACCTTCCCGCTGAGCCCTTCTCCTCGTCTGCCTCCAGAGCTCCCTGGACGTGACCGAAACCTTCAAGCAACAGAAGACCAAGCTGGTGCAGGAGGCTTTCAACCCAGACCTGGTTGGGGACCCCCTCTACTTCCTCCACGCTCCTCAGGGGGATTATGTTCCCCTCGAGGCCTCGCTGTATCGTAGCATCGTGTCCGGAGAGATCCACTTCTGAGCGCCGGTGCAGCAAACAAACACTAATGCTTGTTTTTTCTTTCAACACTGATGTAAAAGCGTGATGGAGAGTCTGTTTACTGGTTTCAGTCTAACGTACAGGCATGGAGCAGGAAATCCTTCTTTATTAGTCAGTATTCAGGATGTGTGGCGACTACTCAGGACTGTAATTAACCCGTCACTCATTAACAGTCGCTCCCTTCGAGGGAAGCCTACACAAACACTCTACACAAACTTCTCCTCCTCAAACATCAATAGAAATAGGAATTTCTATTGATGTGCCAATTTCTGTGGCATGAAACGATAATTTCGAGTGGCCAGGACAGAGGCCTACAACCGACAACGCCACCTTAGGACTTTCACCTAAAGAGTCTTTTTACCCAGACAACTCCTCTGGTCGGGTTCCCCAACGCGCCTATGCGCAAGTACGTCACACAAATGAATACAGGCACCCAGTAGAAAAGAAAAAGGAGATTTTATTTATCATTTAGTTCATAACGGCAAATCAACTTTAATAATTTAGAAAAACGATTGGTTAATTAAAACACCACAACTAACAGGTTAGTAAAAATAAGAGTAATGCCCAATAAGAGGTTAGTAAGCAGGAAAACGATCATGCGAAGGCGACTGTCGCCAAAAGAAATAACACAACACAAACCAAACAAACACATGCACAAAACCAAGGCAGACAGACCCTCACACACTGTCACAGCTATTGTTACACCACCACAACCACAGTAGGGCAGATCAGCGCAGTGAGGAAGAGGATGGAGTCGGGTCACGGCGTCACTGGCAACAGCTTGGGCGTTTGCGAGATCTGTGTACCCTGTGACCGCAATCGTCCTCCTCATCAGACCTCCTGTCCTCCTTGAATAGCGCCCTGTATTTGGGCATCAGCATCATCCGCTTGGACGGAGGTTCTTCGCGCTCAGATTCAGAAGGTGATTCTTCTAACACAAACAACAAGCGCCATCATGCTTCTTTTTGTTCAAATTCCAGCGGAGACGGGCTGCACAGAAATGTCTCCTCACCTTCAGCATCTTCAGTGACCTCCAGCAGTTTCCTCTTCTCTGCCTTGGTCAGCATTTTGCCCTGGAAATCAAACACAGGATGTTGGGGTCAGGGTCAGGGTTGGGGTCAGGGTCGGGGTTGGGGTCAGGGTTGGGGTTGGGGTCAGGGTCGGGGTCGGGGTCGGGGTCGGGGTTGGGGTTGGGGTTGGGGTTGGGGTCAGGGTTGGGGACCGACATTGTTTCGTGTTCAGACAGAAACTGTGACCTCCGCTAGGCCCGGTCCACCGGGGACTTACAGTCTGCGAGGAAGCCGGAGGGACCCAGGTGTCGCTTCCAGGCTGATAAGGGGGCTGCAGGGACACAGAGCAACTTTAGTTCCTGCTAAAGTCCAGGATCACATCAGAGCACGACTGCACCTTTACATAGCTATCACAACCAGGCTAGTGCTAACAAAAGTAGCAACACGGGAAAGCAACTAAAGGAAGCAATGCAAAAAAAAGAATACGTAAATAAGAGGCAAGCGAATAGCAGATCAGCGCAGTGAGAGAAGAGGATGGAGTCGGGTCACGGCGTCACTGGCGACAGCTTGGGCGTTTGCGAGATCTGTGTACCCTGTGACCGCAATCGTCCTCCTCATCAGACTTCCTGTCCTCCTTGAATAGCGCCCTGTATGTGGGCATCAGCATCATCCGCTTGGACGGAGGTTCTTTGCTCTCAGATTCGAAAGGTGATTCTTCTAACACAAACAACAAGAGCCATCATGCTTCTTTTTGTTCAAATTCCAGCGGTGACGAGCTGCACAGAAATGTCTCCTCACCTTCAGCATCTTCAGTGACCTCCAGCAGTTTCCTCTTCTCTGCCTTGGTCAGCATTTTGCCCTGGAAATCAAACACAGGATGTTGGGGTCAGGGTCAGGGTTGGGGTTGGGGTCAGGGTCGGGGTTGGGGTCGGGGTCGGGGTCAGGGCCGGGGTCGGGGTTGGGGTCAGGGTTGGGGTCAGGGTTGGGGTCAGGGTCGGGGTCGGGGTCGGGGCCGGGGTCGGGGTCGGGGTCGGGGTTGGGGTCGGGGTTGGGGTCAGGGTTGGGGACCGACATTGTTTCGTGTTCAGACAGAAACTGCGACCTCCGCTAAGCCCGGGCCACCGGGGACTTACAGTCTGCGAGGAAGCCGGAGGGACCCAGGTGTCGCTTCCAGGCTGATAAGGGGGCTGCAGGGACACAGAGCAACTTTAGTTCCTGCTAAAGTCCAGGATCACATCAGAGCACGACTGCACCTTAACATAGCTATCACAACCCACCCTACAGCAGCTATTTCTGTATGATGACCGCTTCCTCACCTGCTCCTGGTCCCATGCAGGTTGCTCCTGGAATCCAGGGCAGGAGAAGAGGTCTGCCCCCTGGAGCAGCATATCCTCAGCTCCCAGCTCAACCGTCTGCAGGTCTGTGAACGCGCAACGTGGACCACACCCTGTGGGTGTTGGCCCACGCAGCGCTGATCCAGGTCCCGGGCCACCTGTTGGTCTCGGACCCCGCTGGGTTCAGCCCACTGGTGTCAGCCCACACGGGGATGGACCCGCTGGTGGTCTCCAACCCCAGCAGATCCAGGCTTCCAGGCTGATAAGGGGGCTGCAGGGACACAGAGCAACTTTAGTTCCTGCTAAAGTCCAGGATCACATCAGAGCACGACTGCACCTTTACATAGCTGTCACAACCCACCCTACAGCAGCTATTTCTGTATGATGACCGCTTCCTCACCTGCTCCTGGTCCCATGCAGGTTGTTCCTGGAATCCAGGGCAGGAGAAGAGGTCTGCCCCCTGGAGCAGCATATCCTCAGCTCCCAGCTCAACCGTCTGCAGGTCTGTGAACGCGCAACTGGACCACACCCGTGGGTGTTGGCCCACGCAGCGCTGATCCAGGTCCCGGGCCACCTGTTGGTCTCGGACCCCGCTAGGTTCAGCCCACTGGTGTCAGCCCACACGGGAATAGACCCGCTGGTGGTGTCCAACCCCAGCAGGTCCAGCCCGCTTGTGTTGTCCCACAAACAGTTGGACACGCCGGTGGTCTCAGTCCAGACCTGGCTCAGTTGTTCGTCCTTCATCACTGGAACGGCAGTAATAACCGTGGTAATAAATGTCTGTGTAGGTTCTCAGTGGTAATAAAACTGTTAACCTCTCAGGCAGAGAAGGTGTTGCTTAACCATGTGTAAAAGAGGGATTTCTGGTGGACATAAAGTTTACTTGAATTTTAAAAAGACTCTCTAAATCACCACACTGTCTGTAAATCCAATAAACAAATGTTCCAGGGGCACTTTTTCCAACACGTCGCTGCTTTGGCCCCACACTAATACTCTGATTACTCTGATTACTCTGGACGACCTACTGAGAGTCAGCGATGGAGGTAGCAGATTGCAGGAGATGGTTCCTCGGAGAGATTTCAAGCCCTTGGAGAGATCCCACTGTTGTGTATGCAAACGAAGTACATGCTTATAGGACTTAGTAGGTAGCTTTATGATAAAAGCCCCTTTGATGTTTTTAAGTTGTGTGATGATTAAGGGCCCTCGCCCTTTGATCCCAGACTGCTTTGATGAAACCCTAACAATGTTTTGGCAGGTTCTCGTTGCCCAGGTAACCCTCCAGCGGCCTTGTGCTCGTCTGGACTCGTCTGGACTCGTCTGTCCTCCGGGGCTACATCTGCTAGCTCTGCTCCCAGCCTGACCGCAACTCATGACGCCTTTTGGACAGAAGGCGAAACGTTTTCAAACTAGAACAAGCCCAGACGAACGCAAAGTGGACTCCCGGGCGCCTCGCGACGCGCCCACGGTGACGTGGCGCTGCGTGACGTCATCAAAGTGGGCCGGTGGTCTCGGAGCGTTTGCAGCTAGCAGGTGAGTAAACTCGGATTTTTTGGCGTTTCTGAGACAGGCCGTCCAAGGCGTGGGGTGTGTGTTTACCGGGGGGTGAGGAGAAGGGAGCTGTGTGTTTTGCTGCGTTGTGTTTCCTGCTCTGCTGGCCGGCCGAGTGTGTACACGTGTCAGCTAAGTTCCAGCAGCTCAAGCTAACAAGCTAACAGATAGACCAGCTGCAGACGACCCCAAACACACAAACTCGCTGTTCTGTCTTCAGAATCGGGCCCTTTGACGCGGCTTTAATGGTCATCCTGCTGGTTGACGGTGTTACACGGGTGGCCGGCCTCCCCCGGCGCGGGACCGAGCACTTTGACGCTTCTGGGGGAGAAACAAGAGAGAAAAGTTTGGGTTTTCCTGAGACGACCTTCCTGGCCCACGTCCTCCGGAATAACCACGCTGTTTGGAGGAGTCTGGGGCTTGAATGTCAACCTCAACCCCAACCCTAACGGCGGTTCTGATATCAGGGGGACATCCAGGAAAGACACCGCGTTAAAGGGGGAGAGGGGACATCTTTGTTGGAGCTGGTGGGAGGTGGAGGATTCCATCCATCCACTCTTCTGTGCCCCAAAATGGGCTTTTTTATTTTACTTTCTCCCTATTTTCCATGTGAGGGATTCCAGGATTGGGAGCTGCCTGGGATGGTCCCCTGCAGTCATGGTTTTCCCTGTGTTTGAGCCTGACCCGGAGCTAACGTCCACCTAAACCTGGGAAAATGATGGAAGAAAGCGGCATCGAGACCACGCCACCCGTCAGCCCCACGCCTCCCGTGGCAGCCGCCCCCGCAGCTTCAGGTGACACACACTCCCTCACACACACCGCCGCGTTCTCGGTGCCCTCCTGAGTCTGTGTCAGGACCAGAATCCACCTCTGGCGTCTCTGATGAATGGGTTTGGCTAACAGTGGACGGACTGAAAGCTCTTTGTCTTTCAGCTGCGTCCAGCCCGATGTCCCTCCCAGGGTCCACTCCTGGCCCAGTCCAGAACCCCTCGGTGTCCCCCAGTGTCCCCCCTGTGCCCCCCCCCTCGGTTTTCCTCGGCCACCAGGGCGCCGCCTCCCAGTATCCTCCCGCCTCCACCCTGGCGCCCTACGCCAGCCGTCCTGCCTTCCCCCCATCCAGCTCCCCCGCTGCGCCCTCCTTCATGACCCCGCCTCCTCCCTCGGTTCCCAGGATGTCCTCCCCTCCAGCTGGCCCGCCCATGTCCGCCTTCTCTGTGGGCGCGGGACATGACATCACCAAGGGCCACGCCGGGCGGACCCCGCAGACTCCGCTCATCCCCACCTTCTCCAGTCCTCTTCCCGTCCCAGGTGAGACAGAACCTCCTCCTGCTCCTGGTTTCTTCCGGGTCTTCACCTCTGTTGTAAAAGTTCATTTTCTGGATGACAACAAGTCCATAAAAGTCCAGAGTCGGTGTAAATGTTGGAGTCGGTCCTCCTAGATGAGCTCTTGTTGCTGGTCAGATCTGGACTATTTCGCATGGACCAGAAGTGGCTCCAGAGTGGGTCAAAATGCACCATTAAGGAGAAAACTATACAGAAAAGACATACCTCAGTTGTGCTGTACTAAAAGTCACACGATGTTTTTTAACCCATTAATGGGGATAACGTCCAGAAAAATGGACACAAGGAAAAAAATTAATTACAGTTTAACATTTCGAGATATTGGCATGTCAGTATGAAAATATTTTAGCTTAGTAATCACACTATCAGTGACAAAACACTCAGCAACATCGAACGAGAACTGAACGCGTTACGAACGCATTCAATTTAGACAAGCTAAATGGCGGCTGCACAGCGTCACCCGACGTAAGTTTTTATTTTATATTACGAAAACTACACATTATTATTTTCTGTTATTTGGTACAAATATATATGAAAGGTTGTTCTTTTGTGTGATAATTGTTATTTTGTAAAAAAACTGAAAGAAACAAAGTAATACAGTTTTATTTTTGGTTGTCCATTTTTCTGGACGCTAACCCCTCACTGACACCTCTAACCCAGGTTTATGTTTTTCAGGGCTGAACTGTCAGGAGATTGGAATTATTGAACAAACTTGATGAGGATGAACTGGAATCAGGTGATATTATTCTCGCATATACCAGATGAGCATGATAAACCTATTTCAGACTGCGATTCTGATTATTCGGATGAAGAATCAGCTGGAGATTTGAATAAACTGGGCCCGGGTCTATTGAAGACTACTTGTGATTTCGTGCCACATTTACCATCTAACTCATCAAATGACGATGAAGAGGAAGAAATAGTACATTCCCCAAAGAAAAGAATAACAAACAAACAACCATCTAACTCTTCAAATGATGTAGTGGATGAAGAAATAGAACATCCTGTAAGGAAAAGATTGAAGAAAACAAATAGACCACAAGATATTGAATGGACTACAAATGAACCCGAATTTGAAATATATAAAGAAAAACCTACAATTTCACCTATTCCTGATGAAGTGATGTCTTGTTCCACGGAATATGAACTATTTAGACTGTTTTTAGATGATAATTTTATTGATAATTTGGTGGATGAGACTAACAAGTATGCTGTTCAAAACAACAAAAACTTGAACGTGAACAGAGATGAAATATTGGTTGTTTTTGGTGGGCTTTTACTTTCAGGCTATGCTAAATATCCTGATAAAAGACTTTACTGGAATAGAGATTCAGACACGCCAGAAATATTGAGAGATGCAATAAGATGCAGAAGGTTTGAAGATATTCTACATCACATGCACTTCAATGACAATACAAAAATAGATGCCAAAGATCGTCTGTACAAACTTAGACCACTCATTGATCATTTGCAAACAAAATTTCAGCAGTCGAATCCTCTCGATGAACATCTTTCGATTGATGAATCAATGATCCCATATTACGGCCGACATTTTGCCAAACAATTCATAAAAGGCAAACCTATAAGATTTGGCTATAAGGATTTGGTTATTTGTTCTTCTTGTGGATACATGTATGCCTGCGATATCTATACAGGCAAAAATGAAGAAGTAGGCCGCACGGAATTAGGATGTGGAGGAGATATTGTGATGAATTTGATAAGAAAAGCAAAAGTCCCACACAATGAGGGCTATAAGGTATTCTTTGATAATTATTTCACATCCTTCAAGCTACTCAATGAGCTATCATCCATCGGAATTTGCGCAACTGGTACTCTTCGTGAAAATAGGATTCAAAATTGTCCTCTTCCAAAGAAAGATACGTTCAAAAAGTCCTCGAAATTTAGTTATAAATTTGCCACATCTCCATCAGTGCTTGTAGTGAAATACAATGACAACAACACGGTGAATGTTGCTACTAATTACGATAGTTCAGGTGTCACAAGTGTGAAAAGATTTTCAGTGGAAAAAAAAGCTAGCATTTCTATTCCAAAGCCTGAAGTGATTGTGAACTACAATACCCATATGGGAGGAGTGGATCAAATGGACGAGTCAGTTGCAGCCTACAGAACAAGAATGAGACAAAAGAAATGGTGGTGGCCAATTTTCCTGTACTTTATCGATGTAACAGTGGTAAATGCTTGGATACTATGGAAAAAGAAAACCAACGACAAAACAGTCAAACTCCTATCATTTCGAAGAGCAATAGCACTTACTTTGCTGAAAAAGTATGGGACACCATCCCAACAGGGAAAGCGATCAGCACCTGTAATGCAAGACGTACGGTATGATGGATTGAATCATTTTCTGCGGAAATGTCAGACGAGAAGATGTGGAAACTGTACTGGAAAAGCCGCTTTCTTCTGCATCAAATGTGACGTCGGACTTCATCCTCGATGTCATGAGGACTATCACGTGAAGATATAGATATTGTTGTATTGTATATTACATGCTACGGTTCTAAAGGTCAATATGGAATACATTCACTTTTATGGATTATTATTATATGGAATATTCTAAAATTATAATTATATGGAAATACACATATTATTTTATTATAATTATATGTAAAACATATGGAATATATTCACTTTATTGTTTTCTACGTTAAAAAGATTTTTTTATGTTTATTTTATTTGAATTTAAGAAAAATAAACAGATATTCTTTCTAACTTACAGTTATTATTTTACCTATGAAATATGTAGCTGATGAGTGGTCAGCGTCCAGAAAAATGGACAGGTCGAATCTCCTATACTGTTAAAGATAATGAGTTGAAACTTGGTATGGATGATATTTGTGCTATAACAATGATTTTGTGTAAAAATGACTCAAATCGAGCAAAGCTGGCACTTTATCCATTAATGGGTTAATTTGGTGAAAGGTGTTTTACATAATCCAAGAGCAGGAAGAGACGTTTTCCCTGGAGAGGCCAGTTTAACACCAGGCTGAACGGGCGTCGGCTACGTGACACAACAGTTATTAGCTGCACAAGCGCACAAACAACAGAGGCGGGAGGCTGAAGAGGCAGGCTCGCTGCTGCAACACAGCTGTTTGGGGCTTTTCGCAGTCGTTTTGAAGCGTTTGGATTCATTTTCCAGACAGGAACAAGCCTGTTGTCCCCAGCCTAGAGCGCCCCTAGCGGCCGCCGCTCGTATCGACTCAGCGGCTCAGTGTGAATGATCATGTTTTAATGTAAACGCGTCACACCCGAGTGGAAGCGGTGGGACCTGGGGAATGCGGTCCGTCTGAACGTCTAAAGCCCTGCTCTGCCTCGAAGGTGTGGCGTCCAACCCGCTGAGCCAGCAGCCCGCCATGTACAGCCCGCTGGCGGCTGCGTCTCCCATTACCTTCCCGGAGGAGCGGGAAGATCCCCGAGTGTCTGCAGACGTCAGCACCGGCGGAGGAATCTGGGGCTTTTTCAAGGTGAGCCGGAGGAGGCGGTGCGGGTGCAGCCACGGTGCTGACACGCGCCGGCGCTGTGGGTTCCCAGGGGGTGGCGGACAACCATGTGGTCAAGTCGGTCCTGGACAAGACCAAGCCTCCGTGGAGTCCATGATCACCACTCTGGATCCCGGCATGGCTCCATACATCCGTGAGTCTGGCCGCGTCCCCGCCGCCGTCGGTGCCGAGGCACCGGCCTCAAGCCCGCCGCCTTTCTGCTGCTCCGTGACCAGGCTCATGGGAGCGTAGATCTAATGCGACGCTGACCCGGCTGTGTGCAGGGCGTGAAGGCCGTGCCGGCATGGCTGCTGTGGTGTTAAAACAAGACCAGCAGCTGGACGGGAAGAGACTCTACCAGCATTTGGTGAAGTCCCTCCCTGCGTATGCTTGGCCGTGGTTCCTGAGGATACAGGTCGGTCGCACGTTGCAGCCAGCGGCTCTGCGGGCCGCACCTTCCCGCTGAGCCCTTCTCCTCGTCTGCCTCCAGAGCTCCCTGGACGTGACCGAAACCTTCAAGCAACAGAAGACCAAGCTGGTGCAGGAGGCTTTCAACCCAGACCTGGTTGGGGACCCCCTCTACTTCCTCCACGCTCCTCAGGGGGATTATGTTCCCCTCGAGGCCTCGCTGTATCGTAGCATCGTGTCCGGAGAGATCCACTTCTGAGCGCCGGTGCAGCAAACAAACACTAATGCTTGTTTTTTCTTTCAACACTGATGTAAAAGCGTGATGGAGAGTCTGTTTACTGGTTTCAGTCTAACGTACAGGCATGGAGCAGGAAATCCTTCTTTATTAGTCAGTATTCAGGATGTGTGGCGACTACTCAGGACTGTAATTAACCCGTCACTCATTAACAGTCGCTCCCTTCGAGGGAAGCCTACACAAACACTCTACACAAACTTCTCCTCCTCAAACATCAATAGAAATAGGAATTTCTATTGATGTGCCAATTTCTGTGGCATGAAACGATAATTTCGAGTGGCCAGGACAGAGGCCTACAACCGACAACGCCACCTTAGGACTTTCACCTAAAGAGTCTTTTTACCCAGACAACTCCTCTGGTCGGGTTCCCCAACGCGCCTATGCGCAAGTACGTCACACAAATGAATACAGGCACCCAGTAGAAAAGAAAAAGGAGATTTTATTTATCATTTAGTTCATAACGGCAAATCAACTTTAATAATTTAGAAAAACGATTGGTTAATTAAAACACCACAACTAACAGGTTAGTAAAAATAAGAGTAATGCCCAATAAGAGGTTAGTAAGCAGGAAAACGATCATGCGAAGGCGACTGTCGCCAAAAGAAATAACACAACACAAACCAAACAAACACATGCACAAAACCAAGGCAGACAGACCCTCACACACTGTCACAGCTATTGTTACACCACCACAACCACAGTAGGGCAGATCAGCGCAGTGAGGAAGAGGATGGAGTCGGGTCACGGCGTCACTGGCAACAGCTTGGGCGTTTGCGAGATCTGTGTACCCTGTGACCGCAATCGTCCTCCTCATCAGACTTCCTGTCCTCCTTGAATAGCGCCCTGTATTTGGGCATCAGCATCATCCGCTTGGACAGAGGTTCTTCGCTCTCAGATTCGGAAGGTGATTCTTCTAACACAAACAACAAGCGCCATCATGCTTCTTTTTGTTCAAATTCCAGCGGCGACGAGCTGCACAGAAATGTCTCCTCACCTTCAGCATCTTCAGTGACCTCCAGCAGTTTCCTCTTCTCTGCCTTGGTCAGCATTTTGCCCTGGAAATCAAACCCAGGATGTTGGGGTCAGGGTCGGGGTTGGGGTCAGGGTCGGGGTCGGGGTCGGGGTCGGGGCCGGGGTTGGGGTTGGGGTTGGGGTCAGGGTTGGGGACCGACATTGTTTCGTGTTCAGACAGAAACTGCGACCTCCGCTAAGCCCGGTCCACCGGGGACTTACAGTCTGCGAGGATGCCGGAGGGACCCAGGTGTCGCTTCCAGGCTGATAAGGGGGCTGCAGGGACACAGAGCAACTTTAGTTCCTGCTAAAGTCCAGGATCACATCAGAGCACGACTGCACCTTTACATAGCTATCACAACCCACCGTACAGCAGCTATTTCTGTATGATGACCGCTTCCTCACCTGCTCCTGGTCCCATGCAGGTTGCTCCTGGAATCCAGGGCAGGAGAAGAGGTCTGCCCCCTGGAGCAGCATATCCTCAGCTCCCAGCTCAACCGTCTGCAGGTCTGTGAACGCGCAAGCTGGACCACACCCGTGGGTGTTGGCCCACGCAGCGCTGATCCAGGTCCCGGGCCACCTGTTGGTCTCGGACCCCGCTGGGTTCAGCCCACTAGTGTCAGCCCACACGGGGATGGACCCGCTGGTGGTCTCCAACCCCAGCAGGTCCAGGCTTCCAGGCTGATAAGGGGGCTGCAGGGACACAGAGCAACTTTAGTTCCTGCTAAAGTCCAGGATCACATCAGAGCACGACTGCACCTTTACATAGCTATCACAACCCACCCTACAGCAGCTATTTCTGTATGATGACCGCTTCCTCACCTGCTCCTGGTCCCATGCAGGTTGCTCCTGGAATCCAGGGCAGGAGAAGAGGTCCGCCCCCTGGAGCAGCATATCCTCAGCTCCCAGCTCAACCGTCTGCAGGTCTGTGAACGCGCAAGCTGGACCACACCCGTGGGTGTTGGCCCACGCAGCGCTGATCCAGGTCCCGGGCCACCTGTTGGTCTCGGACCCCGCTGGGTTCAGCCCACTGGTGTCAGCCCACACGGGGATGGACCCGCTGGTGGTCTCCAACCCCAGCAGATCCAGGCTTCCAGGCTGATAAGGGGGCTGCAGGGACACAGAGCAACTTTAGTTCCTGCTAAAGTCCAGGATTATATCAGAGCACGACTGCACCTTTACATAGCTGTCACAACCCACCCTACAGCAGCTATTTCTGTATGATGACCGCTTCCTCACCTGCTCCTGGTCCCATGCAGGTTGTTCCTGGAATCCAGGGCAGGAGAAGAGGTCTGCCCCCTGGAGCAGCATATCCTCAGCTCCCAGCTCAACCGTCTGCAGGTCTGTGAACGCGCAAGCTGGACCACACCCGTGGGTGTTGGCCCACGCAGCACTGATCCAGGTCCCGGGCCACCTGTTGGTCTCGGACCCCGCTGGGTTCAGCCCACTGGTGTCAGCCCACACGGGGATGGACCCGCTGGTGGTCTCCGACCCCAGCAGGTCCAGGCTTCCAGGCTGATAAGGGGGCTGCAGGGACACAGAGCAACTTTAGTTCCTGCTAAAGTCCAGGATCACATCAGAGCACGACTGCACCTTTACATAGCTATCACAACCAGGCTAGTGCTAACAAAAGTAGCAACACGGGAAAGCAACTAAAGGAAGCAATGCAACAAAAAGAATACATAAATAAGAGGCAAGCAAATAGCAGATCAGCGCAGTGAGGAAGAGGATGGAGTCGGGTCACGGGCGTCACTGGCAACAGCTTGGGCGTTTGCGAGATCTGTGTACCCTGTGACCGCAATCGTCCTCCTCATCAGACTTCCTGTCCTCCTTGAATAGCGCCCTGTATTTGGGCATCAGCATCATCCGCTTGGACGGAGGTTCTTCGCTCTCAGATTCGGAAGGTGATTCTTCTAACACAAACAACAAGCGCCATCATGCTTCTTTTTGTTCAAATTCCAGCGGTGACGAGCTGCACAGAAATGTCTCCTCACCTTCAGCATCTTCAGTGACCTCCAGCAGTTTCCTCTTCTCTGCCTTGGTCAGCATTTTGCCCTGGAAATCAAACCCAGGATGTTGGGGTCAGGGTCGGGGTTGGGGTCAGGGTCGGGGTCGGGGTCGGGGTCGGGGCCGGGGTTGGGGTTGGGGTTTGGGGTCAAGGTTTGGGGACCGACATTGTTTCGTGTTCAGACAGAAACTGCGACCTCCGCTAAGCCCGGTCCACCGGGGACTTACAGTCTGCGAGGATGCCGGAGGGACCCAGG
This sequence comes from Tetraodon nigroviridis, assembly GCA_000180735.1. Taxonomy (NCBI): domain Eukaryota; kingdom Metazoa; phylum Chordata; class Actinopteri; order Tetraodontiformes; family Tetraodontidae; genus Tetraodon; species Tetraodon nigroviridis. The sequence continues at coordinate 51,032 of CAAE01014484.1, read as the reverse complement.
TGTCGCTTCCAGGCTGATAAGGGGGCTGCAGGGACACAGAGCAACTTTAGTTCCTGCTAAAGTCCAGGATCACATCAAAGCACGACTGCACCTTTACATAGCTATCACAACCCACCCTACAGCAGCTATTTCTGTATGATGACCGCTTCCTCACCTGCTCCTGGTCCCATGCAGGTTGCTCCTGGAATCCAGGGAAGGAGAAGAGGTCTGCCCCCTGGAGCAGCATATCCTCAGCTCCCAGCTCAACCGTCTGCAGGTCCGTGAACGCGCAAGCTGGACCACACCCGTGGGTGTTGGCCCACGCAGCGCTGATCCAGGTCCCGGGCCACCTGTTGGTCTCGGACCCCGCTGGGTTCAGCCCACTGGTGTCAGCCCACACGGGGATGGACCCGCTGGTGGTCTCCAACCCCAGCAGGTCCAGGCTTCCAGGCTGATAAGGAGGCTGCAGGGACACAGAGTAACTTTAGTTCCTGCTAAAGTCCAGGATCACATCAGAGCACGACTGCACCTTTACATAGCTATCACAACCCACCCTACCCTGACCGCTTCCTCACCTGCTCCTGGTCCCATGCAGGTTGCTCCTGGAATCCAGGGCAGGAGAAGAGGTCTGCCCCCTGGAGCAGCATATCCTCAGCTCCCAGCTCAACCGTCTGCAGGTCCGTGAACGCGCAAGCTGGACCACACCCGTGGGTGTTGGCCCACGCAGCACTGATCCAGGTCCCGGGCCACCTGTTGGTCTCGGACCCCGCTGGGTTCAGCCCACTGGTGTCAGCCCACACGGGGATGGACCCGCTGGTGGTCTCCAACCCCAGCAGGTCCAGGCTTCCAGGCTGATAAGAGGGCTGCAGGGACACAGAGCAACTTTAGTTCCTGCTAAAGTCCAGGATCACATCAGAGCACGACTGCACCTTTACATAGCTATCACAACCCACCCTACAGCAGCTATTTCTGTATGATGACCGCTTCCTCACCTGCTCCTGGTCCCATGCAGGTTGCTCCTGGAATCCAGGGCAGGAGAAGAGGTCTGCCCCCTGGAGCAGCATATCCTCAGCTCCAAGCTCAACCGTCTGCAGGTCTGTGAACGCGCAACTGGACCACACCCGTGGGTGTTGGCCCACGCAGCGCTGATCCAGGTCCCGGGCCACCTGTTGGTCTCGGACCCCGCTGGGCTCAGCCCACTGGTGTCAGCCCACACGGGGATGGACCCGCTGGTGGTCTCCAACCCCAGCAGGTCCAGGCTTCCAGGCTGATAAGGGGGCTGCAGGGACACAGAGCAACTTTAGTTCCTGCTAAAGTCCAGGATCACATCAGAGCACGACTGCACCTTAACATAGCTATCACAACCCACCCTACAGCAGCTATTTCTGTATGATGACCGCTTCCTCACCTGCTCCTGGTCCCATGCAGGTTGCTCCTGGAATCCAGGGCAGGAGAAGAGGTCCGCCCCCTGGAGCAGCATATCCTCAGCTCCCAGCTCAACCGTCTGCAGGTCTGTGAACGCGCAAGTGAGACCACACCCGTGGGTGTTGGCCCACGCAGCGCTGATCCAGGTCCCGGGCCACCTGTTGGTCTCGGACCCCGCTGGGTTCAGCCCACTGGTGTCAGCCCACACGGGGATGGACCCGCTGGTGGTCTCCAACCCCAGCAGATCCAGGCTTCCAGGCTGATAAGGGGGCTGCAGGGACACAGAGCAACTTTAGTTCCTGCTAAAGTCCAGGATCACATCAGAGCACGACTGCACCTTTACATAGCTGTGACAACCCCACCCTACAGCAGCTATTTCTGTATGATGACCGCTTCCTCACCTGCTCCTGGTCCCATGCAGGTTGCTCTTGGAATTCAGGGTAGGAGAAGAGGTCTGCCCCCAGGAGCAGCATATCCTCAGCTCCCAGCTCAACCGTCTGCAGGTCCGTGAACGCGCAAGCTGGACCACACCCGTGGGTGTTGGCCCACGCAGCGCTGATCCAGGTCCCGGGCCACCTGTTGGTCTCGGACCCCGCTGGGTTCAGCCCACTGGTGTCAGCCCACACGGGGATGGACCCGCTGGTGGTCTCCAACCCCAGCAGGTCCAGGCTTCCAGGCTGATAAGGGGGCTGCAGGGACACAGAGCAACTTTAGTTCCTGCTAAAGTCCAGGATCACATCAGAGCACGACTGCACCTTTACATAGCTATCACAACCCGCCCTACAGCAGCTATTTCTGTATGATGACCGCTTCCTCACCTGCTCCTGGTCCCATGCAGGTTGCTCCTGGAATCCAGGGAAGGAGAAGAGGTCTGCCCCCTGGAGCAGCATATCCTCAGCTCCCAGCTCAACCGTCTGCAGGTCCGTGAACGCGCAAGCTGGACCACACCCGTGGGTGTTGGCCCACGCAGCGCTGATCCAGGTCCCGGGCCACCTGTTGGTCTCGGACCCCGCTGGGTTCAGCCCACTGGTGTCAGCCCACACGGGGATGGACCCGCTGGTGGTCTCCAACCCCAGCAGGTCCAGGCTTCCAGGCTGATAAGGGGGCTGCAGGGACACAGAGCAACTTTAGTTCCTGCTAAAGTCCAGGATCACATCAGAGCACGACTGCACCTTTACATAGCTATCACAACCCACCCTACAGCAGCTATTTCTGTATGATGACCGCTTCCTCACCTGCTCCTGGTCCCATGCAGGTTGCTCCTGGAATCCAAGGCAGGAGAAGAGGTCTGCCCCCTGGAGCAGCATATCCTCAGCTCCCAGCTCAACCGTCTGCAGGTCCGTGAACGCGCAAGCTGGACCACACCCGTGGGTGTTGGCCCACGCAGCGCTGATCCAGGTCCCGGGCCACCTGTTGGTCTCGGACCCCGCTGGGTTCAGCCCACTGGTGTCAGCCCACACGGGGATGGACCCGCTGGTGGTCTCCAACCCCAGCAGGTCCAGGCTTCCAGGCTGATAAGGGGGCTGCAGGGACACAGAGTAACTTTAGTTCCTGCTAAAGTCCAGGATCACATCAGAGCACGACTGCACCTTTACATAGCTATCACAACCCACCCTACAGCAGCTAGTTCTGTATGATGACCGCTTCCTCACCTGCTCCTGGTCCCATGCAGGTTGCTCCTGGAATCCAGGGCAGGAGAAGAGGTCTGCCCCCTGGAGCAGCATATCCTCAGCTCCCAGCTCAACCGTCTGCGGGTCCGTGAACGCACAAGCTGGACCACACCCGTGGGTGTTGGCCCACGCAGCACTGATCCAGGTCCCGGGCCACCTGTTGGTCTCGGACCCCGCTGGGTTCAGCCCACTGGTGTCAGCCCACACGGGGATGGACCCGCTGGTGGTCTCCAACCCCAGCAGGTCCAGGCTTCCAGGCTGATAAGGGGGCTGCAGGGACACAGGGCAACTTTAGTTCCTGCTAAAGTCCAGGATCACATCAGAGCACGACTGCACCTTTGCATAGCTATCACAACCCACCCTACAGCAGCTATTTCTGTATGATGACCGCTTCCTCACCTGCTCCTGGTCCCATGCAGGTTGCTCCTGGAATTCAGGGTAGGAGAAGAGGTCTGCCCCCTTGAGCAGCATATCCTCAGCTCCCAGCTCAACCGTCGGCAGGTCCGTGAACGCGCAAGCTGGACCACACCCGTGGGTGTTGGCCCACGCAGCGCTGATCCAGGTCCCGGGCCACCTGTTGGTCTCGGACCCCGCTGGGTTCAGCCCACTGGTGTCAGCCCACACGGGGATGGACCCGCTGGTGGTCTCCAACCCCAGCAGGTCCAGCCCGCTTGTGTTGTCCCACAAACAGTTGGGCACGCCGGTGGTCTCAGCCCAGACCTGGCTCAGTTGTTCGTCCTTCATCACTGGAACGGCAGTAATAACCGTGGTAATAAATGTCTGTGTAGGTTCTCAGTGGTAATAAAACTGTTAACCTCTCAGGCAGAGAAGGTGTTGCTTAACCATGTGTAAAAGAGGGATTTCTGGTGGACATAAAGTTTACTTGAATTTTAGAAAGACTCTAAATCACCACACTGTCTGTAAATCCAATAAACAAATGTTCCAGGGGCACTTTTTCCAACACGTCGCTGCTTTGGCCCCACACTAATACTCTGATTACTCTGATTACTCTGGAAGACCTACTGAGAGTCAGCGATGGAGGTAGCAGTTTGCAGGAGATGGTTCCTCGGAGAGATTTCAAGCCCTTGGAGAGATCCCACTGTTGTGTATGCAAACGAAGTACATGCTTATAGGACTTAGGTAGCTTTATGATAAAAGCCCCTTTGATGTTTTTAAGTTGTGTGATGATTAAGGGCCCTCGCCCTTTGATCCCAGACTGCTTTGATGAAACCCTAACAATGTTTTGGCAGGTTCTCGTTGCCCAGGTAACCCTCGAGCGGCCTTGTGCTCGTCTGGACTCGTCTGGACTCGTCTGTCCTCCGGGGCTACATCTGCTAGCTCTGCTCCCAGCCTGACCGCAACTCATGACGCCTTTTGGACAGAAGGCGAAGCGTTTTCAAACTAGAACAAGCCCAGACGAACGCAAAGTGGACTCCCGGGCGCCTCGCGACGCGCCCACGGTGACGTGGCGCTGCGTGACGTCATCAAAGTGGGCCGGCGGTCTCGGAGCGTTTGCAGCTAGCAGGTGAGTAAACTCGGATTTTTTGGCGTTTCTGAGACAGGCCGTCCACGGCGTGGGGTGCGTGTTTACCGGGGGGTGAGGAGAAGGGAGCTGTGTGTTTGGCTGCCGTGTTTCCTGCTCTGCTGGCCGGCCGAGTGTGTACACGTGTCAGCTAAGTTCCAGCAGCTCAAGCTAACAAGCTAACAGATGGACCAGCTGCAGACGAGCCCAAACACACAAACTCGCTGTTCTGTCTTCAGAATCGGGCCCTTTGACGCGGCTTTAATGGTCATCCTGCTGGTTGACGGTGTTACACGGGTGGCCGGCCTCCCCCGGCGCGGGACCGAGCACTTTGACGCTTCTGGGGGAGAAACAAGAGAGAAAAGTTTGGGTTTTCCTGAGACGACCTTCCTGGCCCACGTCCTCCGGAATAACCACGCTGTTTGGAGGAGTCTGGGGCTTGAATGTCAACCCCAACCCCAACCCCAACCCCAACCCTAACGGCGGTTCTGACATCAGGGGGACATCCAGGAAAGACACCGCGTTAAAGGGGGAGAGGGGACATCTTTGTTGGAGCTGGTGGGAGGCGGAGGATTCCATCCATCCACTCTTCTGTGCCCCAAAATGGGCTTTTTTATTTTACTTTCTCCCTATTTTCCATGTGAGGGATTCCAGGATTGGGAGCTGCCTGGGATGGTCCCTGCAGTCATGGTTTTCCCTGTGTTTCAGCCTGACCCGGAGCTAACGTCCACCTAAACCTGGGAAAATGATGGAAGAAAGCGGCATCGAGACCACGCCACCCGTCAGCCCCACGCCTCCCGTGGCAGCCGCCCCCGCAGCTTCAGGTGACACACACTCCCTCACACACACCGCCGCGTTCTCGGTGCCCTCCTGAGTCTGTGTCAGGACCAGAATCCACCTCTGGCGTCTCTGGTGAATGGGTTTGGCTAACAGTGGACGGACTGAAAGCTCTTTGTCTTTCAGCTGCGTCCAGCCCGATGTCCCTCCCAGGGTCCACTCCTGGCCCAGTCCAGGACCCCTCGGTGGGGCCCAGTCCCCCCCCTGTCCCCCCCCCCTCGGTTTTTCTCGGCCACCAGGGCGCCGCCTCCCAGTATCCTCCCGCCTCCACCCTGGCGCCCTACGCCAGCCGTCCTGCCTTCCCCCCATCCAGCTCCCCCGCTGCGCCCTCCTTCATGACCCCGCCTCCTCCCTCGGTTCCCAGGATGTCCTCCCCTCCAGCTGGCCCGCCCATGTTCGCCTTCTCTGTGGGCGCGGGACATGACATCACCAAGGGCCACGCCGGGCGGACCCCGCAGACTCCGCTCATCCCCACCTTCTCCAGTCCTCTTCCCGTCCCAGGTGAGACAGAACCTCCTCCTGCTCCTGGTTTCTTCCGGGTCTTCACCTCTGTTGTAAAAGTTCATTTTCTGGATGACAACAAGTCCATAAAAGTCCAGAGTCGGTGTAAATGTTGGAGTCGGTCCTCCTAGATGAGCTCTTGTTGCTGGTCAGATCTGGACTATTTCGCAAGGACCAGAAGTGGCTCCAGAGTGGGTCAAAATGCACCATTAAGGAGAAAACTATACAGAAAAGACATACCTCAGTTGTGCTGTACTAAAAGTCACATGTTTTTTAATTTGGTGAAAGGTGTTTTACATAATCCAAGAGCAGGAAGAGACGTTTTCCCTAGAGAGGCCAGTTTAACACCAGGCTGAACGGGCGTCGGCTACGTGACACAACAGTTATCAGCTGCACAAGCGCACAAACAACAGAGGCGGGAGGCTGAAGAGGCAGGCTCGCTGCTGCAACACAGCTGTTTGGGGCTTTTCGCAGTCGTTTTGAAGCGTTTGGATTCATTTTCCAGACAGGAACAAGCCTGTTGTCCCCAGCCTAGAGCGCCCCTAGCGGCCGCCGCTCGTATCGACTCGGCGGCTCAGTGTGAATGATCATGTTTTAATGTAAACGCGTCACACCCGAGTGGAAGCGGTGGGACCTGGGGAATGCGGTCCGTCTGAACGTCTAAAGCCCTGCTCTGCCTCGAAGGTGTGGCGTCCAACCCGCTGAGCCAGCAGCCCGCCATGTCAGCGCCGCTGGCGGCTGCGTCTCCCATTACCTTCCCGGAGGAGCGGGAAGATCCCCGAGTGTCTGCAGACGTCAGCACCCGGCGGAGGAATCTGGGGCTTTTTCAAGGTGAGCCGGAGGAGGCGGTGCGGGTGCAGCCACGGTGCTGACACGCGCCGGCCCTGTGGGTTCCCAGGGGGTGGCGGACAACCATGTGGTCAAGTCGGTCCTGGACAAGACCAAGCACTCCGTGGAGTCCATGATCACCACTCTGGATCCCGGCATGGCTCCGTACATCCGTGAGTCTGGCCGGCGTCCCCGCCGCCGGTCGGTGCCGAGGCACCGGCCTCAAGCCCGCCGCCTTTCTGCTGCTCCGTGACCAGGCTCATGGGAGCGTAGATCTAATGCGACGCTGACCCGGCTGTGTGCAGGGCGTGAAGGCCGTGCCGGCATGGCTGCTGTGGTGTTAAAACAGGATCAGCAGCTGGACAGGAAGAGACTCTACCAGCATTTGGTGAAGTCCCTCCCTGCGTATGCTTGGCCGTGGTTCCTGAGGATACAGGTCGGTCCCACGTTGCAGCCAGCGGCTCTGCGGGCCGCACCTTCCCGCTGAGCCCTTCTCCTCGTCTGCCTCCAGAGCTCCCTGGACGTGACCGAAACCTTCAAGCAACAGAAGACCAAGCTGGTGCAGGAGGCTTTCAACCCAGACCTGGTTGGGGACCCGCTCTACTTCCTCCACGCTCCTCAGGGGGATTATGTTCCCCTCGAGGCCTCGCTGTATCGTAGCATCGTGTCCGGAGAGATCCACTTCTGAGCGCCGGTGCAGCATACAAACACTAATGCTTGTTTTTTCTTTCAACACTGATGTAAAAGCGTGATGGAGAGTCTGTTTACTGGTTTCAGTCTAACTTACAGGCATGGAGCAGGAAATCCTTCTTTATTAGTCAGTATTCAGGATGTGTGGCGACTACTCAGGACTGTAATTAACCCGTCGCTCATTAACAGTCGCTCCCTTCGAGGGAAGCCTACACAAACACTCTACACAAACTTCTCCTCCTCAAACATCAATAGAAATAGGAATTTCTATTGATGTGCCAATTTCTGTGGCATGAAACGATAATTTCGAGTGGCCAGGACAGAGGCCTACAACCGACAACGCCACCTTAGGACTTTCACCTAAAGAGTCTTTTTACCCAGACAACTCCTCTGGTCGGGTTCCCCAACGCGCCTATGCGCAAGTACGTCACACAAATGAATACAGGCACCCAGTAGAAAAGAAAAAGGAGATTTTATTTATCATTTAGTTAATAACGGCAAATCAACTTTAATAATTTAGAAAAACGATTGGTTAATTAAAACACCACAACTAACAGGTTAGTAAAAATAAGAGTAATGCCCAATAAGAGGTTAGTAAGCAGGAAAACGATCATGCGAAGGCGACTGTCGCCAAAAGAAATAACACAACACAAACCAATAAAAAACACATGCACAAAACCAAGGCAGACAGACCCTCACACACTGTCACAGCTATTGGTACACCACCACAACCACAGTAGGGACACACTCCAACCACACACACTAAAAGACCAACAGAAGCAGGGAGCAAGCAGGCAGGCTAGTGCTAACAAAAGTAGCACTAAAGTAGCACCGTAACACGGGAAAGCAACTAAAGGAAGCAATGCAACAAAAAGAATATGTTAATTAGAGCGCAGCAAATAGCAGATCAGCGCAGTGATGGAAGAGGATGGAGTCGGGTCACGGCGTCACTGGCAACAGCTTGGGCGTTTGCGAGATCTGTGTACCCTGTGACCGCAATCGTCCTCCTCGTCAGACTTCCTGTCCTCCTTGAAAAGCGCCCTGTATGTGGGCATCAGCGTCATCCGCTTGGACGGAGGTTCTTCTCTCTCAGATTCAGAAGGTGATTCTTCTAACACAAACATCAAGCGCCATCATGCTTCTTTTTGTTCAAATTCCAGCGGCGACGAGCTGCACAGAAATGTCTCCTCACCTTCAGCATCTTCAGTGACCTCCAGCAGTTTCCTCTTCTCTGCCTTGGTCAGCATTTTGCCCTGGAAATCAAACACAGGATGTTGGGGTCAGGGTCAGGGTTGGGGTCAGGGTCGGGGTTGGGGTTGGGGTCAGGGTTGGGGTTGGGGTCAGGGTTGGGGTCAGGGTCGGGGTCGGGGTTGGGGTAGGGTTGGGGTCAGGGTTGGGGACCGACATTGTTTCGTGTTCAGACAGAAACTGCGACCTCCGCTAAGCCCGGTCCACCGGGGACTTACAGTCTGCGAGGAAGCCGGAGGGACCCAGGTGTCGCTTCCAGGCTGATAAGGGGGCTGCAGGGACACAGAGCAACTTTAGTTCCTGCTAAAGTCCAGGATCACATCAGAGCACGACTGCACCTTTACATAGCTATCACAACCCACCCTACAGCAGCTATTTCTGTATGATGACCGCTTCCTCACCTGCTCCTGGTCCCATGCAGGTTGCTCCTGGAATTCAGGGTAGGAGAAGAGGTCTGCCCCCTGGAGCAGCATATCCTCAGCTCCCAGCTCAACCGTCTGCAGGTCCGTGAACGCGCAACCTGGACCACACCCGTGGGTGTTGGCCCACGCAGCACTGATCCAGGTCCCGGGCCACCTGTTGGTCTCGGACCCCGCTGGGTTCAGCCCACTGGTGTCAGCCCACACGGGGATGGACCCGCTGGTGGTCTCCAACCCCAGCAGGTCCAGGCTTCCAGGCTGATAAGGGGGCTGCAGGGACACAGAGCAACTTTAGTTCCTGCTAAAGTCCAGGATCACATCAGAGCACGACTGCACCTTTACATAGCTATCACAACCCACCCTACAGCAGCTATTTCTGTATGATGACCGCTTCCTCACCTGCTCCTGGTCCCATGCAGGTTGCTCCTGGAATCCAGGGCAGGAGAAGAGGTCTGCACCCCTGGAGCAGCATATCCTCAGCTCCCAGCTCAACCGTCTGCGGGTCCGTGAACGCACAAGCTGGACCACACCCGTGGGTGTTGGCCCACGCAGCGCTGATCCAGGTCCCGGGCCACCTGTTGGTCTCGGACCCCGCTGGGTTCAGCCAACTGGTATCAGCCCACACGGGGATGGACCCGCTGGTGGTCTCCAACCCCAGCAGGTCCAGGCTTCCAGGCTGATAAGGGGGCTGCAGGGACACAGAGCAACTTTAGTTCCTGCTAAAGTCCAGGATCACATCAGAGCACGACTGCACCTTAACATAGCTATCACAACCCACCCTACAGCAGCTATTTCTGTATGATGACCGCTTCCTCACCTGCTCCTGGTCCCATGCAGGTTGCTCCTGGAATTCGGACGGAATTTGACGGTGTTACACGGGTGGCCGGCCTCCCCCGGCGCGGGACCGAGCACTTTGACGCTTCTGGGGGAAAACAAGAGAGAAAAGTTTGGGTTTTCCTGAGACGACCTTCCTGGCCCACGTCCTCCGGAATAACCACGCTGTTTGGAGGAGTCTGGGGCTTGAATGTCAACCCCAACCCCAACCCTAACCCTAACCCCAACCCCAACCCTAACGGCGGTTCTGACATCAGGGGGACATCCAGGAAAGACACCGCGTTAAAGGGGGAGAGGGGACATCTTTGTTGGAGCTGGTGGGAGGCGGAGGATTCCATCCATCCACTCTTCTGTGCCCCAAAATGGGCTTTTTCATTTTACTTTCTCCCTATTTTCCATGTGAGGGATTCCAGGATTGGGAGCTGCCTGGTGTAGTATTTTCCCGGTTCGGACGTGGAGTCAAACAGGAGAACAGATCCGAGAAGCAAGATTTATTTCACAATTGTGGACTCTTCAGCATCCAAACACTAGTGATGGGACGAGCGACACTGGTGCGTCAGCACTGTGCCGAGAGCTCAGGAGTGAAACCCCGTATCGGTGCGTGTATTGCTTTAAGAAAGAATCACGTGACCGATACAGGAACTGTATCGTTTGGTTAAAAGGAGCCCTCATGGAGGAGTGGGGCATAGCAGGAAAAGTCAGGTGTCTTGTGACTGATGCAGCAGCAAACATGATTGCATGTGCTCGAATGCTGCAAATACGGCATACCATTTGTATTGCCCATTCAATGAATTTAATAGTAAGAAAATCATGTGATCAAATCGCAACAATAACAGAAATACGCAACAAAACACGACACATTGTGACATACTTTCGATCGAGCGTGACTGCTAAAGAGAAGCTCACTCAAATACAGCAACAGCTGGGGAACACCGCTCCATAAATTAATAAACGAGGCGCCAACACGATGGAACAGCACCTACCAAATGTTTGATAGAATGACTGAGCAGATGGAGGCAGTCTGGGTGTCACTGTCCTCATTAAAAAGTGACATCACTCCACTGACCCCAGAAGAATGTCACATCATTGAAGAGATGCTCAGGGTTCTGGCTCCTTTTGAACAAGCCACAAGAGAACTGTCAGAGGAAAAAAGGGTCTCTGGGTCTAAGGTAATTCCCTTGCTGAGAATGATCCACATAGAGCTTCAACGTCAGGCCAGAACAGTCATCAAAAGCAGCTGCTCAAGAACTGGCTGAAAACCTTAGGAGGCGGTTAATTGACGCTATTTGCAGCATGGAATCGCTCAGTGTCATGACACTGGCAACACTGTTGGATCCCAGATTTAAAAAAATTGGATTTGTAAGTCAACAAAAGGCCAGTGAAGCAGTGAAGAGACTGCAGTTGGAGTGTGCAGAAGAAATGAGGAGCCAAGGGCCTAACCCATGTGAAGAGCCTAGCTAGTTCACATGGGTCAGAACCCAGTTCAGGTGTGAAAACACATTTGTCTGGGTTAATTCGCATTTTTCTGTGGCACTTTGTCATATACTAATGATTAACTATTATTTAGGGCACAATCTCTGGGAGACACTCGACATTGAGGTTGCAGAGACCCAGAAGACTTCAAATGCAACAGCTGACTCCATTATTGAAGTCCAACGCTACCTCTCAGAGGCAAACACACCTAGACCCCAAGACCCTCTACAATATTGGAAATTGAACAAGAACACATATCCAAATCTGTATCAGCTTGCACTTAAAACTCTCTGCTCACCATCATCATCCGTACCGTGTGAAAGAGTATTTTCTAAGGCTGGGGAACTGGTGTGTAAGAGGAGAAATCGCCTTGGAGCAAAGACTCTCCAAAAACTTTTGTTCCTCAATAAAAATTCATAAACGAATCACTCTTTTGTCTTTTATTTCATATGATTTAACAGTTAACAAAAAAATTCTACATAAGTTCAAAATTGTAACTTACATTTGCTATATTTTACATACCAACTTAGTTTAGCATTTACACAAACAAGGATTTTCTTTACCTGCAATGATTTTATAACTACTGCAGGGGTCACTATTGGGCGACCAACACAGTATCAACACAGTGCCGACACAGTTTGTGTAGTGTGTCAATACACTCCTTGAGGTATCATCGGCCCATCACTACCAAAACACACAAGGTCATGACCCCACGGTGTCTGACGAGGAAGAGCCCCGTCTCTTCCGCATCCAGACCTCTTAATACCTGACCGCACCCAGTGGGCGTATCTGACAGTGATGCAAAAGTCATGTGCCACCGCCAAGGTCACAGGTGGCCATGCCCTTAAGTCTCATATACTTGATACTAGACACAAATACACTCTTCCTGTAATTATACATCATATACAGTGGTACCTGATTCTGATGATTATGATTATCACAAATGACATTTAATATCTCCTACCAATCATAAATGGTTATGCTTACTTCTGATGAAAATTGCAAATGGCAGCTCATATTTACTACATGACACAGACTCAGGAGGGCACCGAGAAACGCGGCGGTGTGTGTGAGGGAGTGTGTGTCACCTGAAGCTGCGGGGGCGGCTGCCACGGGAGGCGTGGGGCTGACGGGTGGCGTGGTCTCGATGCCGCTTTCTTCCATCATTTTCCCAGGTTTAGGTGGACGTTAGCTCCGGGTCAGCCTGAAACACAGGGAAAACCATCACTGCACGGACCATCCCAGGCAGCTCCCAATCCTGGAATCCCTCACATGGAAAATAGGGAGAAAGTAAAATAAAAAAGCCCATTTTGGGGCACAGAAGAGTGGATGGATGGAATCCTCCGCCTCCCACCAGCTCCAACAAAGATGTCCCCTCTCCCCCTTTAACGCGGTGTCTTTCCTCGATGTCCCCCTGATGTCAGAACCGCCGTTACGGTTCGGGTTCGGGTTCGGGTTGACATTCAAGCCCAAGACTCCTAAAAACAGCGTGGTTATTCCGGAGGACGTGGGCCCAGGAAGGTCGTCTCCAGGAAAACCCCAAACTTTTCCT
>CAAE01014484.1:0-21205 GCA_000180735.1 Tetraodon nigroviridis | reverse complement strand
AAAGCATGTAAACATATTTACAAAGAAAGACGGTACACAGAGAGAGTTTTCAAAGTTTTAAGAATATACCTTAGCTTTTCTTTCCAAACAGTGCCTGTGACGCGGCAGTAACACAGCAGGAATACGGTAGCACAGCAATAACAGGGCTGGATAAAAAAAACGGTAAAAGTCACTGAAAGCCAGCTCGACTGCTTTTAACTTGAAAGCTGCGTCATATGCATTTCTTCTTGCATTTTCCATGATGAGGGTCTGTTCATGCTAATTTTATTCACGGACAAAGCGCGAAGTTACGTTAAACTTGCATCTTCCTCGACACATATATTCCACCGGTCTCACTCTTACCTTTTCTGCTCGAGCGCCCCTGGCGGCCGTTAGAAAAAATGCATACATTAGCCGCATCATTGCATAAGCCGCAGGGTTGAAAGTTTGGGAAAAGAGTAGCGGCTTATAGTCCGGAATTTACGGTATGCATTTCTCATTGATTTGGGTGAGTAATAACCACAAACTTTTTTTTTGTTTAACAGTCCCTTTAGTTTTTAAGATATTGACCTTTACCAAATGGTTGAGATGTCACTAAATAGTTAACGAATGAGATGTTTGTACAAATACCACAAATAGTAGAAAAAATGATGTAAAATGCTAATTTAGAAATTAAAAACACAAAAATATTCAGGGCATTAGACAGTCTTTATTTCAGTAAGTATGCCATGAAATGTTAAGTGATTTCATTTCAGTAAAGGAAAATATTGCATCAAACAAGGAATACTGCATTTGTAAATGTTTCTATTTTACTATTTTTTGATATGCTACAGAGCATTTCTGGTTTGAGGAATTCAGGAAAACATTGCATTTCTGATATTTCTACCTTGACACACCATTTGGAAAAAGGTGGCATCGTCCCCGCTTGTCACAGCAAAGAGGCCAGTGTCTTAAGTTGTCATAGCACATCTGGTTGTGGTTTTGGTTGTGAGCAGCTGGGTGTGTAGCCTTTTATCTAGGGTGGTAGAAAGCTTAATGATGGTCGGCTAACTTTGGATGCGCGCTTGTTGACGTGATTCAAACTGGGCGACAGTTTCTGCTTCAGTAGGTCACAGGTCCCTCTTGTAGACCACTTGCTCTGGACCAGGGGTCGGCAACCCAAAATGTTGAAAAGAGCCATATTGGACCAAAAAAACAAAAAACAAATATGTCTAGAGCTGCAAAAAATTAAAAGCCTTATATAAGCCTTATAATGAAAGCAACACATGCTGTATGTATCTATATTAGCTATACTATCAAAATGACTAAGTTGGCTACAAATACATAATGAGCCTTCATGATTAAGATGTAATATTTATTCTACACATTTTTACAGCATTGGTAAACGTTAAGAATGTTTGTCCTCCTACAGAAACCATATTAAAACAAAAGATATATTTCCCTCCCCTATCTTTTTCCATTTTCAAATATTTTTGAAAAAGCTCCAGGGAGCCACTAGGGCAGGGGTGGGCAATTATTCTGCCTGAAGGGCCACATTGGGTTTTAGATCCTGATGAAGGGGCCGGCCCCCCAATGAGGGTCGGAGGTTAACTTAAAATCATGCTTGATGGACTATTAACTGAGAAAATAGTTTGAAGAGCCTGTAAATTGTTAAAAACTAGAGATGGATGATGAAGCTCCAGATGATGCTTGGCCCCACATTCTTAAGACAAAATGTTAGCATGCTGCATGAAGAGGGAGTTGAACTTCATTCTAACCAATCAAGCTGGCAACCTTCTTGATTTGACTTTTGGAAAAACTGTTGTAACGGCTCCGCGGGCCAGATTAAACAGCTCACCGGGCCACATGTGGCCCCCGGGCCTCAGTTTGCCCACCTCTGCACTAGGGCAACGCTAAAGAGCCGCATGCGGCTCTAAGAGCCGCGGGTTGCCGACCCCCGCTCTGGACTCTCTGTTCCACCATTTGATAGATGAAAGAAGTATGATCCCACAGGCATTACTCAGAAGGCTGACACATTTGTTACCATTTTATTGCAATCACCCCTTTAGCAGATCTGTAATCACAGGTTCCACGGCCCCTCTTCATCAGGTCATTGTCTGCCCTCAAGTGAGCTCCATCAGTGCAGTTTAGTCACACAGTACCAATGCATTTGACACCTAAGGAGCTGTGCAAATACTGAACCAGGCCATGGACAGGGGACAGATTTTGTAAAATCGGTCCGGACTCTAATTGATGTGCTGATTATCACTAAAGTGAATGTACCAGCGTAACAGCTGGACTCTCTTCCTTGGCATGATGTCCTCCAACGACGGGAAATTGAAAACACCCATAGAGAGAAAGATTGCTAAGAAATCCTCAATATCTGCACGGCTAGTATAACTGGATCTCCCAATTGCTGAAAAGAGTACAGAATTGTATGATAGGCAATATGTTCAATCATCCCATCAGTAAAAAGCAGTACTGAAGTTTGGAAGGGTGTGTGTACATCCTTGGGGGGTAAATATTGAATCTGGAACCTTGAATTCTTCAATGTCTCCATGCTTCCAGATTTTTCCTGTGCTTTTGTTTGGGCCAAAGGGGTAACTTGGGTCAGGAGAGTCCTGTCTCCTCTAAGAAAACGGTTTTTAAGATGTGTTTAGTTTTTTTGCTCTTCTTACAAGGTGGCTGTGAGGATGATCTGCTTCTTGAAAGAGACTCTTCTCCATCCAGGGATTCAAAAGAACTGTCACTTGTACCTAAAATCAGTCCTCTGTTAGATCATCATCACTGTTATTTCAGATCTGTATCTGAATCGAGAGGATATTCTCGTACGAGAGCCAGAGGAATGCGTGATCTTGTGCTGTAGAATGTTTTAGCTTCCATCTAGCACTTGTAAAACAAAATTACAAATGACAAATTTTACAAATGGTAGTGATATTAGCATTTCAGCTAGTGTCATTTAGTTTAAAGGGAATTAGTTGTAATATGATGACTGTTATGATTTTCATGTTTACTCTACAGAAATTCAGACTTTAAAAATTAACAAAAATTGAGTCGCTACGGATTTTTTTTCAAATTATTAATGATGTGCTAGTGATAATTTGTCAATTCCTCAGTAATTAATTATCTAGAAGGGTTGATTGGGTTGATTTTATGGCAAATACACAATTTTAATTACCGTACATTATCTTAGTTTTGATACGCATACCATAAAGTGACAAATGAGCATGCTTTTAAAATGATTTCTTTAGCATTGTGTGCCACTACCAATTGGTAGAGATGGCCAAATCAGTTTGAGAAAAGTTAGGCACTCGTCTTTTTGAAATAGAGTGACTCAAAATGTACTAAACAATTTGGTCAAGGGGGCAGTTAAATTTACCAAATTTTAACATGTAAACATCAAATATTGGAAGAGTTAAAAACCACAGCACATCTGGCAACAGGATCTAGACTGGAGGCAGAAGCAAAAATAAAAGAGATTTACGTAAACAACTCGTGGCCACAATCTGTATCTGAAAAGGTCACTTTAAACAGAAAACTGCGATCACTACAGATCTGTACGCATCAACGTACACTGAGACAAATGACTTTTTAAACATGTAATGAATACTTTGAATGTGTATATGAATTCCACAAAGACTAATCAATTTATTGCTTTTACTTTAATTTGGTGAAAGGTGTTTTACATAATCCAAGAGCAGGAAGAGACGTTTTCCCTGGAGAGGCCAGTTTAACACCAGGCTGAACGGGCGTCGGCTACGTGACACAACAGTTATTAGCTGCACAAGCGCACAAACAACAGAGGCGGGAGGCTGAAGAGGCAGGCTCGCTGCTGCAACACAGCTGTTTGGGGCTTTTCGCAGTCGTTTTGAAGCGTTTGGATTCATTTTCCAGACAGGAACAAGCCTGTTGTCCCCAGCCTAGAGCGCCCCTAGCGGCCGCCGCTCGTATCGACTCGGCGGCTCAGTGTGAATGATCATGTTTTAATGTAAACGCGTCACACCCGAGTGCAAGCGGTGGGACCTGGGGAATGCGGTCCGTCTGAACGTCTAAAGCCCTGCTCTGCCTCGAAGGTGTGGCGTCCAACCCGCTGAGCCAGCAGCCCGCCATGTCAGCGCCGCTGGCGGCTGCGTCTCCCATTACCTTCCCGGAGGAGCGGGAAGATCCCCGAGTGTCTGCAGACGTCAGCACCGGCGGAGGAATCTGGGGCTTTTTCAAGGTGAGCCGGAGGAGGCGGTGCGGGTGCAGCCACGGTGCTGACACGCGCCGGCGCTGTGGGTTCCCAGGGGGTGGAGGACAACCATGTGGTCAAGTCGGTCCTGGACAAGACCAAGCACTCCGTGGAGTCCATGTTCACCACTCTCAGCCCACTGGTGTCAGCCCACACGGGGATGGACCCGCTGGTGGTCTCCAACCCCAGCAGGTCCAGGCTTCCAGGCTGATAAGGGGGCTGCAGGGACACAGAGCAACTTTAGTTCCTGCTAAAGTCCAGGATCACATCAGAGCACGACTGCACCTTTACATAGCTATCAAAACCCACCCTACAGCAGCTATTTCTGTATGATGACCGCTTCCTCACCTGCTCCTGGTCCCATGCAGGTTGCTCCTGGAATCCAGGGCAGGAGAAGAGGTCTGCCCCCTGGAGCAGCATATCCTCAGCTCCCAGCTCAACCGTCTGCAGGTCTGTGAACGCGCAAGCTGGACCACACCCGTGGGTGTTGGCCCACGCAGCGCTGATCCAGGTCCCGGGCCACCTGTTGGTCTCGGACCCCGCTGGGTTCAGCCCACTGGTGTCAGCCCACACGGGGATGGACCCGCTGGTGGTCTCCAACCCCAGCAGGTCCAGGCTTCCAGGCTGATAAGGGGGCTGCAGGGACACAGAGCAACTTTAGTTCCTGCTAAAGTCCAGGATCACATCAGAGCACGACTGCACCTTTACATAGCTATCACAACCAGGCTAGTGCTAACAAAAGTAGCAACACGGGAAAACAACTAAAGGAAGCAATGCGACAAAAAGAATACGTAAATAAGAGGCAAGCAAATAGCAGATCAGCGCAGTGAGGAAGAGGATGGAGTCGGGTCACGGCGTCACTGGCAACAGCTTGGGCGTTTGCGAAGATCTGTGTACCCTGTGACCGCAATCGTCCTCCTCATCAGACTTCCTGTCCTCCTTGAATAAGCGCCCTGTATTTGGGCATCAGCAACATCCGCCTTTGGACGGAGGTTCTTCGCTCTCAGATTCGGAAGGTGATTCTTCTAACACAAACAACAAGCGCCATCATGCTTCTTTTTGTTCAAATTCCAGCGGTGACGAGCTGCACAGAAATGTCTCCTCACCTTCAGCATCTTCAGTGACCTCCAGCAGTTTCCTCTTCTCTGCCTTGGTCAGCATTTTGCCCTGGAAATCAAACCCAGGATGTTGGGGTCAGGGTCAGGGTTGGGGTCAGGGTCGGGGTTGGGGTCAGGGTCGGGGTCGGGGTCGGGGTCAGGGTTGGGGTCGGGGCCGGGGTCGGGGTTGGGGTTGGGGTCAGGGTTGGGGACCGACATTGTTTCGTGTGTCAGACAGAAACTGCGACCTCCGCTAAGCCCGGTCCACCGGGGACTTACAGTCTGCGAGGAAGCCGGAGGGACCCAGGTGTCGCTTCCAGGCTGATAAGGGGGCTGCAGGGACACAGAGCAACTTTAGTTCCTGCTAAAGTCCAGGATCACATCAGAGCACGACTGCACCTTTACATAGCTATCACAACCCACCCTACAGCAGCTATTTCTGTATGATGACCGCTTCCTCACCTGCTCCTGGTCCCATGCAGGTTGCTCCTGGAATTCAGGGTAGGAGAAGAGGTCTGCCCCCTGGAGCAGCATATCCTCAGCTCCCAGCTCAACCGTCTGCAGGTCTGTGAACGCGCAAGCTGGACCACACCCGTGGGTGTTGGCCCACGCAGCGCTGATCCAGGTCCCGGGCCACCTGTTGGTCTCGGACCCCGCTGGGTTCAGCCCACTGGTGTCAGCCCACACGGGGATGGACCCGCTGGTGGTCTCCAACCCCAGCAGGTCCAGGCTTCCAGGCTGATAAGGGGGCTGCAGGGACACAGAGCAACTTTAGTTCCTGCTAAAGTCCAGGATCACATCAGAGCACGACTGCACCTTTACATAGCTATCACAACCCACCCTACAGCAGCTATTTCTGTATGATGACCGCTTCCTCACCTGCTCCTGGTCCCATGCAGGTTGCTCCTGGAATTCAGGGTAGGAGAAGAGGTCTGCCCCCTGGAGCAGCATATCCTCAGCTTCCAGCTCAACCGTCTGCAGGTCCGTGAACGCGCAAGCTGGACCACACCCGTGGGTGTTGGCCCACGCAGCGCTGATCCAGGTCCCGGGCCACCTGTTGGTCTCGGACCCCGCTGGGTTCAGCCCACTGGTGTCAGCCCACACGGGGATGGACCCGCTGGTGGTCTCCAACCCCAGCAGGTCCAGGCTTCCAGGCTGATAAGGAGGCTGCAGGGACACAGAGTAACTTTAGTTCCTGCTAAAGTCCAGGATCACATCAGAGCACGACTGCACCTTTACATAGCTATCACAACCCACCCTACAGCAGCTATTTCTGTATGATGACCGCTTCCTCACCTGCTCCTGGTCCCATGCAGGTTGCTCCTGGAATCCAGGGCAGGAGAAGAGGTCTGCCCCCTGGAGCAGCATATCCTCAGCTCCCAGCTCAACCGTCTGCAGGTCCGTGAACGCGCAAGCTGGACCACACCCGTGGGTGTTGGCCCACGCAGCGCTGATCCAGGTCCCGGGCCACCTGTTGGTCTCGGACCCCGCTGGGCTCAGCCCACTGGTGTCAGCCCACACGGGGATGGACCTGCTGGTGGTCTCCAACCCCAGCAGGTCCAGGCTTCCAGGCTGATAAGGGGGCTGCAGGGACACAGAGCAACTTTAGTTCCTGCTAAAGTCCAGGATCACATCAGAGCACGACTGCACCTTTACATAGCTATCACAACCCACCCTACAGCAGCTATTTCTGTATGATGACCGCTTCCTCACCTGCTCCTGGTCCCATGCAGGTTGCTCCTGGAATCCAGGGCAGGAGAAGAGGTCTGCCCCCTGGAGCAGCATATCCTCAGCTCCCAGCTCAACCGTCTGCAGGTCTGTGAACGCGCAAGCTGGACCACACCCGTGGGTGTTGGCCCACGCAGCGCTGATCCAGGTCCCGGGCCACCTGTTGGTCTCTGACCCCGCTGGGTTCAGCCCACTGGCGTCAGCCCACACGGGGATGGACCCGCTGGTGGTCTCCAACCCCAGCAGGTCCAGGCTTCCAGGCTGATAAGGGGGCTGCAGGGACACAGAGCAACTTTAGTTCCTGCTAAAGTCCAGGATCACATCAGAGCACGACTGCACCTTTACATAGCTATCACAACCCACCCTACAGCAGCTATTTCTGTATGATGACTGCTTCCTCACCTGCTCCTGGTCCCATGCAGGTTGCTCCTGGAATTCAGGGTAGGAGAAGAGGTCTGCCCCCTGGAGCAGCATATCCTCAGCTCCCAGCTCAACCGTCTGCAGGTCTGTGAACGCGCAAGCTGGACCACACCCGTGGGTGTTGGCCCACGCAGCGCTGATCCAGGTCCCGGGCCACCTGTTGGTCTCGGACTTCGCTGGGTTCAGCCCACTGGTGTCAGCCCACACGGGGATGGACCCGCTGGTGGTCTCCAACCCCAGCAGGTCCAGCCCGCTTGTGTTGTCCCACAAACAGTTGGACACGCCGGTGGTCTCAGCCCAGACCTGGCTCAGTTGTTCGTCCTTCATCACTGGAACGGCAGTAATAACCGTGGTAATAAATGTCTGTGTAGGTTCTCAGTGGTAATAAAACTGTTAACCTCTCAGGCAGAGAAGGTGTTGCTTAACCATGTGTAAAAGAGGGATTTCTGGTGGACATAAAATTTACTTGAATTTTAAAAAGACTCTCTAAATCACCACACTGTCTGTAAATCCAATAAACAAATGTTCCAGGGGCACTTTTTCCAACACGTCGCTGCTTTGGCCCCACACTAATACTCTGATTACTCTGATTACTCTGGAAGACCTACTGAGAGTCAGCGATGGAGGTAGCAGATTTCAGGAGATGGTTCCTCGGAGAGATTTCAAGCCCTTGGAGAGATCCCACTGTTGTGTATGCAAACGAAGTACATGCTTATAGGACTTAGTAGGTAGCTTTATGATAAAAGCCCCTTTGATGTTTTTAAGTTGTGTGATGATTAAGGGCCCTCGCCCTTTGATCCCAGACTGCTTTGATGAAACCCTAACAATGTTTTGGCAGGTTCTCGTTGCCCAGGTAACCCTCGAGCGGCCTTGTGCTCGTCTGGACTCGTCTGGACTCGTCTGTCCTCCGGGGCTACATCTGCTAGCTCTGCTCCCAGCCTGACCGCAACTCATGACGCCTTTTGGACAGAAGGCGAAACGTTTTCAAACTAGAACAAGTCCAGACGAACGCAAAGTGGACTCCCGGGCGCCTCGCGACGCGCCCACGGTGACGTGGCGCTGCGTGACGTCATCAAAGTGGGCCGGTGGTCTCGGAGCGTTTGCAGCTAGCAGGTGAGTAAACTCGGATTTTTTGGCGTTTCTGAGACAGGCCGTCCACGGCGTGGGGTGTGTGTTTACCGGGGGGTGAGGAGAAGGGAGCTGTGTGTTTTGCTGCCGTGTTTCCTGCTCTGCTGGCCGGCCGAGTGTGTACACGTGTCAGCTAAGTTCCAGCAGCTCAAGCTAACAAGCTAACAGATAGACCAGCTGCAGACGAGCCCAAACACACAAACTCGCTGTTCTGTCTTCAGTAATCGGGCCCTTTGACGCGGCTTTAATGGTCATCCAACCATGTGGTTGACGGTGTTACACGGGTGGCCGGCCTCCCCCGGCGCGGGACCGAGCACTTTGACGCTTCTGGGGGAGAAACAAGAGAGAAAAGTTTGGGTTTTCCCGAGACGACCTTCCTGGCCCACGTCCTCCGGAATAACCACGCTGTTTGGAGGAGTCTGGGGCTTGAATGTCAACCCCAACCCCAACCCTAACCCTAACCCCAACCCCAACCCTAACGGCGGTTCTGACATCAGGGGGACATCCAGGAAAGACACCGCGTTAAAGGGGGAGAGGGGACATCTTTGTTGGAGCTGGTGGGAGGCGGAGGATTCCATCCATCCACTCTTCTGTGCCCCAAAATGGGCTTTTTTATTTTACTTTCTCCCTATTTTCCATGTGAGGGATTCCAGGATTGGGAGCTGCCTGGGATGGTCCCTGCAGTCATGGTTTTCCCTGTGTTTGAGCCTGACCCGGAGCTAACGTCCACCTAAACCTGGGAAAATGATGGAAGAAAGCGGCATCGAGACCACGCCACCCGTCAGCCCCACGCCTCCCGTGGCAGCCGCCCCCGCAGCTTCAGGTGACACACACTCCCTCACACACACCGCCGCGTTCTTGGTGCCCTCCTGAGTCTGTGTCAGGACCAGAATCCACCTCTGGCGTCTCTGGTGAATGGGTTTGGCTAACAGTGGACGGACTGAAAGCTCTTTGTCTTTCAGCTGCGTCCAGCCCGATGTCCCTCCCAGGGTCCACTCCTGGCCCAGTCCAGAACCCCTCGGTGTCCCCCAGTGTCCCCCCTGTGCCCCCCCCCTTAGGATGTGGAGGAGATATTGTGATGAATTTGATAAGAAAAGCAAAAGTCCCACACAATGAGGGCTATAAGGTATTCTTTGATAATTATTTCACATCCTTCAAGCTACTCAATGAGCTATCATCCATCGGAATTTGCGCAACTGGTACTCTTCGTGAAAATAGGCTTCAAAATTGTCCTCTTCCAAAGAAAGATACGTTCAAAAAGTCCTCGAAATTTAGTTATAAATTTGCCACATCTCCATCAGTGCTTGTAGTGAAATACAATGACAACAACACGGTGAATGTTGCTACTAATTACGATAGTTCAGGTGTCACAAGTGTGAAAAGATTTTCAGTGGAAAAAAAAGCTAGCATTTCTATTCCAAAGCCTGAAGTGATTGTGAACTACAATACCCATATGGGAGGAGTGGATCAAATGGACGAGTCAGTTGCAGCCTACAGAACAAGAATGAGACAAAAGAAATGGTGGTGGCCAATTTTCCTGTACTTTATCGATGTAACAGTGGTAAATGCTTGGATACTATGGAAAAAGAAAACCAACGACAAAACAGTCAAACTCCTATCATTTCGAAGAGCAATAGCACTTACTTTGCTGAAAAAGTATGGGACACCATCCCAACAGGGAAAGCGATCAGCACCTGTAATGCAAGACGTACGGTATGATGGATTGAATCATTTTCTGCGGAAATGTCAGACGAGAAGATGTGGAAACTGTACTGGAAAAGCCGCTTTCTTCTGCATCAAATGTGACGTCGGACTTCATCCTCGATGTCATGAGGACTATCACGTGAAGATATAGATATTGTTGTATTGTATATTACATGCTACGGTTCTAAAGGTCAATATGGAATACATTCACTTTTATGGATTATTATTATATGGAATATTATAAAATTATAATTATATGGAAATACACATATTATTTTATTATAATTATATGTAAAACATATGGAATATATTCACTTTATTGTTTTCTACGTTAAAAAGATTTTTTTATGTTTATTTTATTTGAATTTAAGAAAAATAAACGGATATTCTTTCTAACTTACAGTTATTATTTTACCTATGAAATATGTAGCTGATGAGTGGTCAGCGTCCAGAAAAATGGACAGGTCGAATCTCCTATACTGTTAAAGATAATGAGTTGAAACTTGGTATGGATGATATTTGTGCTATAACAATGATTTTGTGTAAAAATGACTCAAATCGAGCAAAGCTGGCACTTTATCCATTAATGGGTTAAAATGGTCAGTTTTCTTTTACGTAGTCTTAGTTTATGATAGAGATGTTTTCCCTGGAGAGGCCAGTTTAACACCAGGCTGAACGGGCGTCGGCTACGTGACACAACAGTTATTAGCTGCACAAGCGCACAAACAACAGAGGCGGGAGGCTGAAGAGGCAGGCTCGCTGCTGCAACACAGCTGTTTGGGGCTTTTCGCAGTCGTTTTGAAGCGTTTG
Source organism: Tetraodon nigroviridis (assembly GCA_000180735.1). Taxonomy (NCBI): domain Eukaryota; kingdom Metazoa; phylum Chordata; class Actinopteri; order Tetraodontiformes; family Tetraodontidae; genus Tetraodon; species Tetraodon nigroviridis. The sequence continues at coordinate 10,129 of CAAE01014484.1, read as the reverse complement.
GATTCATTTTCCAGACAGGAACAAGCCTGTTGTCCCCAGCCTAGAGCGCCCCTAGCGGCCGCCGCTCGTATCGACTCAGCGGCTCAGTGTGAATGATCATGTCTTAATGTAAACGCGTCACACCCGAGTGGAAGCGGTGGGACCTGGGGAATGCGGTCCGTCTGAACGTCTAAAGCCCTGCTCTGCCTCGAAGGTGTGGCGTCCAACCCGCTGAGCCAGCAGCCCGCCATGTCAGCCCGCTGGCGGCTGCGTCTCCCATTACCTTCCCGGAGGAGCGGGAAGATCCCCGAGTGTCTGCAGACGTCAGCACCGGCGGAGGAATCTGGGGCTTTTTCAAGGTGAGCCGGAGGAGGCGGTGCGGGTGCAGCCACGGTGCTGACACGCGCCGGCGCTGTGGGTTCCCAGGGGGTGGCGGACAACCATGTGGTCAAGTCGGTCCTGGACAAGACCAAGCACTCCGTGGAGTCCATGATCACCACTCTGGATCCCGGCATGGCTCCATACATCCGTGAGTCTGGCCGGCGTCCCCGCCGCCGTCGGTGCCGAGGCACCGGCCTCAAGCCCGCCGCCTTTCTGCTGCTCCGTGACCAGGCTCATGGGAGCGTAGATCTAATGCGACGCTGACCCGGCTGTGTGCAGGGCGTGAAGGCGTGCCGGCATGGCTGCTGTGGTGTTAAAACAAGACCAGCAGCTGGACGGGAAGAGACTCTACCAGCATTTGGTGAAGTCCCTCCCTGCGTATGCTTGGCCGTGGTTCCTGAGGATACAGGTCGGTCGCACGTTGCAGCCAGCGGCTCTGCGGGCCGCACCTTCCCGCTGAGCCCTTCTCCTCGTCTGCCTCCAGAGCTCCCTGGACGTGACCGAAACCTTCAAGCAACAGAAGACCAAGCTGGTGCAGGAGGCTTTCAACCCAGACCTGGTTGGGGACCCCCTCTACTTCCTCCACGCTCCTCAGGGGGATTATGTTCCCCTCGAGGCCTCGCTGTATCGTAGCATCGTGTCCGGAGAGATCCACTTCTGAGCGCCGGTGCAGCAAACAAACACTAATGCTTGTTTTTTCTTTCAACACTGATGTAAAAGCGTGATGGAGAGTCTGTTTACTGGTTTCAGTCTAACGTACAGGCATGGAGCAGGAAATCCTTCTTTATTAGTCAGTATTCAGGATGTGTGGCGACTACTCAGGACTGTAATTAACCCGTCACTCATTAACAGTCGCTCCCTTCGAGGGAAGCCTACACAAACACTCTACACAAACTTCTCCTCCTCAAACATCAATAGAAATAGGAATTTCTATTGATGTGCCAATTTCTGTGGCATGAAACGATAATTTCGAGTGGCCAGGACAGAGGCCTACAACCGACAACGCCACCTTAGGACTTTCACCTAAAGAGTCTTTTTACCCAGACAACTCCTCTGGTCGGGTTCCCCAACGCGCCTATGCGCAAGTACGTCACACAAATGAATACAGGCACCCAGTAGAAAAGAAAAAGGAGATTTTATTTATCATTTAGTTCATAACGGCAAATCAACTTTAATAATTTAGAAAAACGATTGGTTAATTAAAACACCACAACTAACAGGTTAGTAAAAATAAGAGTAATGCCCAATAAGAGGTTAGTAAGCAGGAAAACGATCATGCGAAGGCGACTGTCGCCAAAAGAAATAACACAACACAAACCAAACAAACACATGCACAAAACCAAGGCAGACAGACCCTCACACACTGTCACAGCTATTGTTACACCACCACAACCACAGTAGGGCAGATCAGCGCAGTGAGGGAAGAGGATGGAGTCGGGTCACGGCGTCACTGGCAACAGCTTGGGCGTTTGCGAGATCTGTGTACCCTGTGACCGCAATCGTCCTCCTCATCAGACCTCCTGTCCTCCTTGAATAGCGCCCTGTATTTGGGCATCAGCATCATCCGCTTGGACGGAGGTTCTTCGCGCTCAGATTCAGAAGGGTGATTCTTCTAACACAAACAACAAGCGCCATCATGCTTCTTTTTGTTCAAATTCCAGCGGAGGACGGGCTGCACAGAAATGTCTCCTCACCTTCAGCATCTTCAGTGACCTCCAGCAGTTTCCTCTTCTCTGCCTTGGTCAGCATTTTGCCCTGGAAATCAAACCCAGGATGTTGGGGTCAGGGTCAGGGTTGGGGTCAGGGTCGGGGTCGGGGTCGGGGCCGGGGTCGGGGTTGGGGTCAGGGTTGGGGTTGGGGTCAGGGTTGGGGTCAGGGTCGGGGTCGGGGTTGGGGTTGGGGTTGGGGTTGGGGTCAGGGTTGGGTTCCGACATTGTTTCGTGTTCAGACAGAAACTGCGACCTCCGCTAAGCCCGGTCCACCGGGGACTTACAGTCTGCGAGGAAGCCGGAGGGACCCAGGTGTCGCTTCCAGGCTGATAAGGGGGCTGCAGGGACACAGAGCAACTTTAGTTCCTGCTAAAGTCCAGGATCACATCAGAGCACGACTGCACCTTTACATAGCTATCACAACAGCAGCTATTTCTGTATGATGACCGCTTCCTCACCTGCTCCTGGTCCCATGCAGGTTGCTCCTGGAATCCAGGGCAGGAGAAGAGGTCTGCCCCCTGGAGCAGCATATCCTCAGCTCCCAGCTCAACCGTCTGCAGGTCCGTGAACGCGCAAGCTGGACCACACCCGTGGGTGTTGGCCCACGCAGCGCTGATCCAGGTCCCGGGCCACCTGTTGGTCTCGGACCCCGCTGGGTTCAGCCGACTGGTGTCAGCCCACACGGGGATGGACCCGCTGGTGGTCTCCAACCCCAGCAGGTCCAGGCTTCCAGGCTGATAAGGAGGCTGCAGGGACACAGAGTAACTTTAGTTCCTGCTAACGTCTCAGGATCACATCAGAGCACGACTGCACCTTTACATAGCTATCACAACCCGCCCTACAGCAGCTATTTCTGTATGATGACCGCTTCCTCACCTGCTCCTGGTCCCATGCAGGTTGCTCCTGGAATCCAGGGCAGGAGAAGAGGTCTGCCCCCTGGAGCAGCATATCCTCAGCTCCCAGCTCAACCGTCTGCAGGTCCGTGAACGCGCAAGCTGGACCACACCCGTGGGTGTTGGCCCACGCAGCGCTGATCCAGGTCCCGGGCCACCTGTTGGTCTCGGACCCCGCTGGGTTCAGCCCACTGGTGTCAGCCCACACGGGGATGGACCCGCTGGTGGTCTCCAACCCCAGCAGGTCCAGGCTTCCAGGCTGATAAGGGGGCTGCAGGGACACAGAGTAACTTTAGTTCCTGCTAAAGTCCAGGATCACATCAGAGCACGACTGCACCTTTACATAGCTATCACAACCCACCCTACAGCAGCTAGTTCTGTATGATGACCGCTTCCTCACCTGCTCCTGGTCCCATGCAGGTTGCTCCTGGAATCCAGGGCAGGAGAAGAGGTCTGCCCCCTGGAGCAGCATATCCTCAGCTCCCAGCTCAACCGTCTGCGGGTCCGTGAACGCACAAGCTGGACCACACCCGTGGGTGTTGGCCCACGCAGCACTGATCCAGGTCCCGGGCCACCTGTTGGTCTCGGACCCCGCTGGGTTCAGCCCACTGGTGTCAGCCCACACGGGGATGGACCCGCTGGTGGTCTCCAACCCCAGCAGGTCCAGGCTTCCAGGCTGATAAGGGGGCTGCAGGGACACAGGGCAACTTTAGTTCCTGCTAAAGTCCAGGATCACATCAGAGCACGACTGCACCTTTGCATAGCTATCACAACCCACCCTACAGCAGCTATTTCTGTATGATGACCGCTTCCTCACCTGCTCCTGGTCCCATGCAGGTTGCTCCTGGAATTCAGGGTAGGAGAAGAGGTCTGCCCCCTTGAGCAGCATATCCTCAGCTCCCAGCTCAACCGTCGGCAGGTCCGTGAACGCGCAACTGGGACCACACCCGTGGGTGTTTGGCCCACGCAGCGCTGATCCAGGTCCCGGGCCACCTGTTTGGTCTCGGACCCCGCTGGGTTTCAGCCCACTGGTGTCAGCCCACACGGGGGATGGACCCGCTGGTGGTCTCCAACCCCAGCAGGTCCAGCCCGCTTGTGTTGTCCCACAAACAGTTGGGCACGCCGGTGGTCTCAGCCCAGACCTGGCTCAGTTGTTCGTCCTTCATCACTGGAACGGCAGTGATAACCGTGGTAATAAATGTCTGTGTAGGTTCTCAGTGGTAATAAAACTGTTAACCTCTCAGGCAGAGAAGGTGTTGCTTAACCATGTGTAAAAGAGGGATTTCTGGTGGACATAAAGTTTACTTGAATTTTAGAAAGACTCTCTAAATCACCACACTGTCTGTAAATCCAATAAACAAATGTTCCAGGGGCACTTTTTCCAACACGTCGCTGCTTTGGCCCCACACTAATACTCTGATTACTCTGATTACTCTGGAAGACCTACTGAGAGTCAGCGATGGAGGTAGCAGTTTGCAGGAGATGGTTCCTCGGAGAGATTTCAAGCCCTTGGAGAGATCCCACTGTTGTGTATGCAAACGAAGTACATGCTTATAGGACTTAGGTAGCTTTATGATAAAAGCCCCTTTGATGTTTTTAAGTTGTGTGATGATTAAGGGCCCTCGCCCTTTGATCCCAGACTGCTTTGATGAAACCCTAACAATGTTTTGGCAGGTTCTCGTTGCCCAGGTAACCCTCGAGCGGCCTTGTGCTCGTCTGGACTCGTCTGGACTCGTCTGTCCTCCGGGGCTACATCTGCTAGCTCTGCTCCCAGCCTGACCGCAACTCATGACGCCTTTTGGACAGAAGGCGAAGCGTTTTCAAACTAGAACAAGCCCAGACGAACGCAAAGTGGACTCCCGGGCGCCTCGCGACGCGCCCACGGTGACGTGGCGCTGCGTGACGTCATCAAAGTGGGCCGGCGGTCTCGGAGCGTTTGCAGCTAGCAGGTGAGTAAACTCGGATTTTTTGGCGTTTCTGAGACAGGCCGTCCACGGCGTGGGGTGCGTGTTTACCGGGGGGTGAGGAGAAGGGAGCTGTGTGTTTGGCTGCCGTGTTTCCTGCTCTGCTGGCCGGCCGAGTGTGTACACGTGTCAGCTAAGTTCCAGCAGCTCAAGCTAACAAGCTAACAGATGGACCAGCTGCAGACGAGCCCAAACACACAAACTCGCTGTTCTGTCTTCAGAATCGGGCCCTTTGACGCGGCTTTAATGGTCATCCTGCTGGTTGACGGTGTTACACGGGTGGCCGGCCTCCCCCGGCGCGGGACCGAGCACTTTGACGCTTCTGGGGGAGAAACAAGAGAGAAAAGTTTGGGTTTTCCTGAGACGACCTTCCTGGCCCACGTCTCCGGAATAAACCACGCTGTTTGGAGGAGTCTGGGGCTTGAATGTCAACCCCAACCCCAACCCTAACCCCAACCCCAACCCCAACCCCAACCCTAACGGCGGTTCTGACATCAGGGGGACATCCAGGAAAGACACCGCGTTAAAGGGGGAGAGGGGACATCTTTGTTGGAGCTGGTGGGAGGCGGAGGATTCCATCCATCCACTCTTCTGTGCCCCAAAATGGGCTTTTTTATTTTACTTTCTCCCTATTTTCCATGTGAGGGATTCCAGGATTGGGAGCTGCCTGGTGTAGTATTTTCCCGGTTCGGACGTGGAGTCAAACAGGAGAACAGATCCGAGAAGCAAGATTTATTTCACAATTGTGGACTCTTCAGCATCCAAACACTAGTGATGGGACGAGCGACACTGGTGCGTCAGCACTGTGCCGAGAGCTCAGGAGTGAAACCCCGTATCGGTGCGTGTATTGCTTTAAGAAAGAATCACGTGACCGATACAGGAACTGTATCGTTTGGTTAAAAGGAGCCTCATGGAGGAGTGGGGCATAGCAGGAAAAGTCAGGTGTCTTGTGACTGATGCAGCAGCAAACATGATTGCATGTGCTCGAATGCTGCAAATACGGCATACCATTTGTATTGCCCATTCAATGAATTTAATAGTAAGAAAATCATGTGATCAAATCGCAACAATAACAGAAATACGCAACAAAACACGACACATTGTGACATACTTTCGATCGAGCGTGACTGCTAAAGAGAAGCTCACTCAAATACAGCAACAGCTGGGAACACCGCTCCATAAATTAATAAACGAGGTGCCAACACGATGGAACAGCACCTACCAAATGTTAGAAAGAGTGAGTGAGCAGAAGGAGGCAGTCTGGGTGTCACTGTCCTCATTAAAAAGTGACATCACTCCACTGACCCCAGAAGAATGTCACATCATTGAAGAGATGCTCAGGGTTCTGGCTCCTTTTGAACAAGCCACAAGAGAACTGTCAGAGGAAAAAAGGGTCTCTGGGTCTAAGGTAATTCCCTTGCTGAGAATGATCCACATAGAGCTTCAACGTCAGGCCAGAACAGTCACAAAAGCAGCTGCTCAAGAACTGGCTGAAAACCTTAGGAGGCGGTTAATTGACGCTATTTGCAGCATGGAATCGCTCAGTGTCATGACACTGGCAACACTGTTGGATCCCAGATTTAAAAAAATTGGATTTGTAAGTCAACAAAAGGCCAGTGAAGCAGTGAAGAGACTGCAGTTGGAGTGTGCAGAAGAGAATGAGGAGCCAAGGGCCTAACCCATGTGAAGAGCCTAGCTAGTTCACATGGGTCAGAACCCAGTTCAGGTGTGAAAACACATTTGTCTGGGTTAATTCGCATTTTTCTGTGGCACTTTGTCATATACTAATGATTAACTATTTTTTAGGGCACAATCTCTGGGAGACACTCGACATTGAGGTTGCAGAGACCCAGAAGACTTCAAATGCAACAGCTGACTCCATTATTGAAGTCCAACGCTACCTCTCAGAGGCAAACACACCTAGACACCCAAGACCCTCTACTAATATTGGAAATTGAACAAGAAAACATATCCAAATCTGTATCAGCTTGCACTTAAAACTCTCTGCTCACCATCATCATCCGTACCGTGTGAAAGAGTATTTTCTAAGGCTGGGGAACTGGTGTGTAAGAGGAGAAATCGCCTTGGAGCAAAGACTCTCCAAAAACTTTTGTTCCTCAATAAAAATTCATAAACGAATCACTCTTTTGTCTTTTATTTCATATGATTTAACAGTTAACAAAAAAATTCTACATAAGTTCAAAATTGTAACTTACATTTGCTATATTTTACATACCAACTTAGTTTAGCATTTACACAAACAAGGATTTTCTTTACCTGCAATGATTTTATAACTACTGCAGGGGTCACTATTGGGCGACCAACACAGTATCAACACAGTGCCGACACAGTTTGTGTAGTGTGTCAATACACTCCTTGAGGTATCATCGGCCCATCACTACCAAACACACAAGGTCATGACCCCACGGTGTCTGACGAGGAAGAGCCCCGTCTCTTCCGCATCCAGACCTTTTAATACCTGACCGCACCCAGTGGGCGTATCTGACAGTGATGCAAAAGTCATGTGCCACCGCCAAGGTCACAGGTGGCCATGCCCTTAGTCTCATATACTTGATACTAGACACAAATACACTCTTCCTGTAATTATACAATCATATACAGTGGTACCTGATTCTGATGATTATGATTATCACAAATGACATTTAATATCTCCTACCAATCATAAATGGTTATGCTTACTTCTGATGAAAATTGCAAATGGCAGCTCATATTTACTACATGACACAGACTCAGGAGGGCACCGAGAACGCGGCGGTGTGTGTGAGGGAGTGTGTGTCACCTGAAGCTGCGGGGGCGGCTGCCACGGGAGGCGTGGGGCTGACGGGTGGCGTGGTCTCGATGCCGCTTTCTTCCATCATTTTCCCAGGTTTAGGTGGACGTTAGCTCCGGGTCAGGCTGAAACACAGGGAAAACCATGACTGCAGGGACCATCCCAGGCAGCTCCCAATCCTGGAATCCCTCACATGGAAAATAGGGAGAAAGTAAAATAAAAAAGCCCATTTTGGGGCACAGAAGAGTGGATGGATGGAATCCTCCGCCTCCCACCAGCTCCAACAAAGATGTCCCCTCTCCCCCTTTAACGCGGTGTCTTTCCTGGATGTCCCCCTGATGTCAGAACCGCCGTTAGGGTTGGGGTTGGGGTTGGGGTTGACGTTCAAGCCCCAGACTCCTCCAAACAGCGTGGTTATTCCGGAGGACGTGGGCCAGGAAGGTCGTCTCAGGAAAACCCAAACTTTTCTCTCTTGTTTCTCCCCCAGAAGCGTCAAAATCCTCGGTCCCGCGCCGGGGGAGCCCGGCCACCCGTGTAACACCGTCAACCAGCAGGATGACCATTAAAGCCGCGTCAAAGGGCCCGATTCTGAAGACAGAACAGCGAGTTTGTGTGTTTGGCCTCGTCTGCAGCTGGTCCATCTGTTAGCTTGTTAGCTTGAGCTGCTGGAACTTAGCTGACACGTGTACACACTCGGCCGGCCAGCAGAGCAGGAAACACGGCAGCCAAACACACAGCTCCCTTCTCCTCACCCCCCGGTAAACACGCACCCACGCCGTGGACGGCCTGTCTCAGAAACGCCAAAAAATCCGAGTTTACTCACCTGCTAGCTGCAAACGCTCCGAGACCACCGGCCCACTTTGATGACGTCACGCAGCGCCACGTCACCGTGGGCGCGTCGCGAGGCGCCCGGGAGTCCACTTTGCGTTCGTCTGGGCTTGTTCTAGTTTGAAACGCTTCGCCTTCTGTCCAAAAGGCGTCATGAGTTGCGGTCAGGCTGGGAGCAGAGCTAGCAGATGTAGCCCCGGAGGACAGACGAGTCCAGACGAGTCCAGACGAGCACAAGGCCGCTCGAGGGTTACCTGGGCAACGAGAACCTGCCAAAACATTGTTAGGGTTTCATCAAAGCAGTCTGGGATCAAAGGGCGAGGGCCCTTAATCATCACACAACTTAAAAACATCAAAGGGGCTTTTATCATAAAGCTACCTAAGTCCTATAAGCATGTACTTCGTTTGCATACACAACAGTGGGATCTCTCCAAGGGCTTGAAATCTCTCCGAGGAACCATCTCCTGCAAACTGCTACCTCCATCGCTGACTCTCAGTAGGTCTTCCAGAGTAATCAGAGTAATCAGAGTATTAGTGTGGGGCCCAAGCAGCGACGTGTTGGAAAAAGTGCCCCTGGAACATTTGTTTATTGGATTTACAGACAGTGTGGTGATTTAGAGAGTCTTTTTAAAATTCAAGTAAACTTTATGTCCACCAGAAATCCCTCTTTTACACATGGTTAAGCAACACCTTCTCTGCCTGAGAGGTTAACAGTTTTATTACCACTGAGAACCTACACAGACATTTATTACCACGGTTATTACTGCCGTTCCAGTGATGAAGGACGAACAACTGAGCCAGGTCTGGGCTGAGACCACCGGCGTGTCCAACTGTTTGTGGGACAACACAAGCGGGCTGGACCTGCTGGGGTTGGAGACCACCAGCGGGTCCATCCCCGTGTGGGCTGACACCAGTGGGCTGAACCCAGCGGGGTCCGAGACCAACAGGTGGCCCGGGACCTGGATCAGCGCTGCGTGGGCCAACACCCACAGGTGTGGTCCAGCTTGCGCGTTCACAGACCTGCAGACGGTTGAGCTGGGAGCTGAGGATATGCTGCTCCAGTGGGGCAGACCTCTTCTCCTGCCCTGAATTCCAGGAGCAACCTGCATGGGACCAGGAGCAGGTGAGGAAGCGGTCATCATACAGAAATAGCTGCTGTAGGGTGGGTTGTGATAGCTATGTAAAGGTGCAGTCGTGCTCTGATGTGATCCTGGACTTTAGCAGGAACTAAAGTTACTCTGTGTCCCTGCAGCCTCCTTATCAGCCTGGAAGCCTGGACCTGCTGGGGTTGGAGACCACCAGCGGGTCCATCCCCGTGTGGGCTGACACCAGTGGGCTGAACCCAGCGGGGTCCGAGACCAACAGGTGGCCCGGGACCTGGATCAGCGCTGCGTGGGCCAACACCCACGGGTGTGGTCCAGCTTGCGCGTTCACAGACCTGCAGACGGTTGAGCTGGGAGCTGAGGATATGCTGCTCCAGGGTACAGACCTCTTCTCCTGCCCTGGATTCCAGGAGCAACCTGCATGGGACCAGGAGCAGGTGAGGAAGCGGTCATCATACAGAAATAGCTGCTGTAGGGTGGG
>CAAE01014482.1:35463-48736 GCA_000180735.1 Tetraodon nigroviridis | reverse complement strand
CCCGCCTCCTGCTGGCGGATGCACGCGTCTGCCGCTGAACTGTGTCTTGTCCCGTTTCAGATGTTGGTTTTTTAGTCGGCAAAACCTCCAAAATGCCTTATCTGGTTCTGCAAATCCATTACGGGGACATCAAAGCGTTCCGAGGTGAGTCCTGGCGCCCGGCAGAGCTCCACGCCGGCTGGGCCGCCGCAGAAACCCCGCCTGTTTCGTTGCTCTGCAGATCACCACCGGGACTGCTCAGGAATCACGCTGACCATGACCTTTGACCCGTGAGTTGCCCCTGGTGGGCCCCAGCTGGGTGGGGGTGGGGGTGGGGGTGGGGGCCTCTCCCGGGCTTTGGTGCTGGTGGGGGAGCCTTTGGGCCGCCTCCCCTCCCAGCCTGGTCAGAGAGATGGATGAGCCGAGCAGAGCTGAGCTGGCTCCACCAGCTCCACCAGCTCCGGCTGAGCCGACCCCGCCCTGCTGCCGGAGGGAACAACCCCCCCCACCCCCCCGGTCCGGATCAATGAGGAACCTCAGCCAGCCTCCATTTAACTATCCAAACTCACGGAGTCCGATGTTTTCCAGCTGGATGAGGTGGAGTCAATATTTGATCCGCTGGTTGTTCAAACAGCCGCTCACAGAACCGCTGGCACCGGCCAGGCCTCGGGGGCCTTCGGCGCCTGATTCTGAGGAGTTGCTGCTCCACTCCGCTCCTTTCCTTCCTTTCTGATACAAACCCCCGGTTGTCCCCGGTTGACTCCCCTCCTGCGGTCACGTGACATCCAGGCAGGCGGTCTCCACAGGTGTGCTGACGGGCTTCTGTGTCCCCCCAAGGCAGCCGTTCCTCGCCGGGATCTACCTGCTGATGTCCTACAACACGGTCATCCCACCAGGAGACACAGGTGTGTTCCCGCTTCCGTCCTCACCCCTGATTCCTGGTTCCTCCCCATGTTGCTCCGGGCGGGTGTGGTCCAGTTGGGGGCCACCTCTGGAAGGGCCTCTGCGGGGGGCCTTTCTGCCTGCGTGCTCCGCCTGGCCCAGGGCTTTGATCCTGCTTTGATCCTGTGTCTTTAGTGACGAACGCAGACGTGGCCTGTGATTACACCTCCTACCCCATCTACCCGTTTGCCTTCCGGACGCACACACACCACCTGGGTGAGTCCTGCACCAGCGCCGCGCCGGACCCCCCAGGGTCCTGACCCCCCTCTTGTTGCAGGTCAAGTGGTGAGTGGCTACAGGGTCCGGGACGGGGAGTGGACCCTGATTGGGAGGCAGTCTCCTCAGCTGCCACAGGTGCGTTTCTCCTGGGTCTGGGTGCAGACTAGCGGGTGGAGCTGCCGCCTGTGGGCCAGCTGGTGCCGGCGGCCCCGGGGCCCTCGGGCAGAGGCCTTAGCATCACACCTGTCTAACCTGGGGCTGGTTTTTGGACAGGCCTTCTATCCAGCCACCAAGGGCCTGAGCCTGAAGTATGGCGACACGGTGGCAGCCAGGTGCATGTTCACCGGCGAGAACATGACCACCACCACCTACATCGGGTGAGTGTTCCCGCCCTTTTCCCAGCTGGTGCCTGCTCTCCGTGCCCCCCCTGCAGCCAGGCTCTCCTCTCTCGCCCGCAGGTCCACCGCCAACGATGAAATGTGCAACTTCTACATCATGTACTACATGGAGAGAAGACACGCCCTTCCCTTCATGAGCTGCATGGACCCTGGTTCCAGGCAGCTGTTCCAGCATATTCCGGCCGAGGCCAACGTTCCCATCCCTGTCAGCCCAGGCAGCGGGCACTCCGGGCACATGATGCACTCGGCCCACGCCTCAGGTAGGAGACGGCGGGCTGCTTACAGACGGTCCTTCCCGCGCTGTGCCACGTGTTCTTGGATGCAGGCTCTCCTCTGTGTCCCCCTGAAGGGCCCCAGGACAGACCCTGGTCTGGAGCCGACGCAGAGCCGCTGGATCAGGGTGAGAGTCCCACTCCAGCCCTCGGCATCCCGCCTTTACTCCACACACACCCACACACACGCACACACACACACACACACACAGAGCTCAGCGGGGCAGCTCCATCCTCACCTTGTTTCATTGACCTTTTTCCTTTTCCTCCTGTTCTCTTGCTCTTTTCTGCTTTCTCTTTCTCTCTTTCCTTTCATCTCCTTTCATCTTCAGGTTTAGATCAGAACATTTAGCTCCTCCTCTCTCCAGTCGGAGTCTCGTCTGTCTCCTTCAGTCTGTGTTCGTCCCAAAACAATACAGCTACTGAATGCTAACTTCTGGGAGCCGGTGTCCACCTAACCCTGACCGCAACACCACCACCAGCACCACCACCACCAACACCACCAACAACAACACCACCACCAGCAACACCAACAACAACACCAAAAACAACAAAAACACCAGCACCAAAAAAAACACCACCACCAAAACAAACAAAACAAACAAACAACACCAACACCAACAACAACAACAACACCAACAACAACAACACCAAAAACAACACCACCAAAAAAAAACAACACCACCACCAGCACCAACAACAACAACACCACCACCACCACCAACAACAACACCAACAACACCACCACCAGCACCAACAACACCACCACCAGCACCAACAACACCACCATTACCAACCCAACACCACTACCAAAAACACCAGCACCACCAACAACAACACCAACACCACCCTTGGCTTTTCCCACAGAGCTGATGGTAGCAGCCAGGCTCTCGGGTCCTCCAGACAGGAGACCCGGGCAGCAGATCCACACGTAGGACCCCTGAAGGTGCTGGTGGACGCGAAGGCTCCTTGGTGACGCTTGTGGCTCTGTCCTTCCTCTCTGTCTGTGCAGGTGACCTCTATTCTCTCGTTTCCACGCTGCTAGGCCAGAGCAAAGGTGCTGCTCCTAGGCTCAGACCCAGCACTGACCTGATGGCTCACGTTGATAGCTTGTTTCAAAAGAAAGACCTGGGCTCTCCCAAAGCCAGGGTGTCTTCCAGACCAGGGACCATCCTTCTCTGATGAGGGACAGAGTCCACAAATTCCACCAGCTCCAGGCCACGGCCGAGCCGGCGCCGAGCAAGCCGCTAGCTGAGGGGCAAGGTGGGTCCTGAATGCGCTTCCCTTGTGCATGATGCTGGAATGCTCCTCCAGCCGTCCACGCTGCTGCTGCTGTTGCATGGTGCTAGAACCGCGCTGTCTGCGGTGGCTGTCCCTAGCCGAGCCGTCCTGTCAGGTCAAAGGTGGTGGTTGCGTTTGCATGGAAGCGTCTGTGTTTGAGCTGTGGTTCCTCATGCTGCCGTGTGTGCGGCGTCCCCGAACGCACCGGAGACTCCAGACAAGCTGACGGTTGTTTGCGTTCTCCAGAGAGGCTGTCCGCTCCACCAGCCCAGGACCTGGAGGTCACGGTTTCTATGGTAACTGTGAGGACGCGCGGTGAAGGACAAAGGGCTTCGTTAGCGAGTTAGCGGTGGATTCAGGAGCTCCCGCTGTTGGTGCTGAGTGGGAGGGATGAGGGAGGGTGGGTGGGTGTGGGCCGCCCTGCTCAAACCCTCATGGTGTCCACAGGTCACATGACTGCTGTCGTTAGAGAGGCGCAGTCCTCCAAAGGTGGCTGCTGCGTAAGAACCCAAAGCTCAGATCACAGGAGCTAACATTAGCCAACTTTAGCTGCTTGAATGAGAGACAGCATGTTGCCTTCCATCAAACCTCCGGCCCTTGATGGAGAAGAACCCTCCTTTGATCTCCTTCCTGATCGGATGCGACCCCAAGCAGGAAGTGATTGGGGTCGTTCCCACAGACACACACACGCACGCACACACGCTGACACCATGAAGCCAGCGCTAACGAGGCTAACGAGGCTAACGTGTCTGCTGGCCTCTGCTCAGACTCCCACCTGGAGCAGGTGTCCTCCTGGCCTCAGACGTCCCTCCAGCTGGGCCAGGTGTCGGGACTGGCCTTGGACGCTCATTCCAACCTGGTGATCTTCCACCGAGGGGACCGGCGCTGGGGCCCAGAGTGAGTGGAGCCCTCATATTCTCCGCCCCCTCGACAGGGAGGGGCCAGGGACCCGGTTCAGGCCCCTGGACACAGCAGTCCTTCCTGACCACCTTTAACTGAGTCTCCGCCCTCTTCCCAGCTCCTTTAACCTGCAGGGCCGGTACCAGGAGAGGTTCCTGGGGCCCATCCAGCAGTCCACCATTCTAGTTGTGGATCCAGCCCGGGGCTCCGTGCTGAAGGCCTCAGGCAGGAACATGTAAGTCCCGCTCCTGGAGGGGGGCGGCAGCAGGACCGCGTCCCGTCCCCTCACGGATGTGTCTGCCGCAGGTTTTACCTGCCTCATGGGGTCACCACGGACCAGGACAACCACTACTGGCTGACCGACGTGGCGCTGCACCAGGTGGGTCCCCCCCGTCGCGCCCGCGCACCCGGCTCCACCGGGACGCCGCTGTGAGCCCCGTGTCCCTCCCCAGGTGCTGAAGGTCAGCGGGGACGGCAGGGACCGGGTCCTGCTGGCCCTGGGGGAGGCCTTCGTCCCAGGAAGCGACAGTAGCCACTTCTGCAAGCCCACCGACGTGGCGCTGGACCCCCAGAGCGGCAGCGTCTTTGTGTCCGACGGCTACTGCAACGCCCGCATCCTCAAGTTCTCCGCCCAGGGCAAATACCTGGACGAGTGGGGGGCAGGTAGGAGGCCGGGGGGCTTCTGAGGCCGGTCCGGCCCAGGCGGTCCCGGTCAGCCCTCCTGTCCGTCTTCCCCAAGGTGCCTCGGACAGAAGGAGGCGCACGCCCTTCCAGATCCCCCACAGCCTGGCGTTCCTCGCCGACAGACGGGAGCTTTGCGTGGCCGACCGGGAGAACGGGCGCATCCAGTGCTTCCTGGCCCAGAGCGGAGAGTTCGTGAAGGAGATCAAGAAGGAGGAGTTTGGAGGGAAGGTCTTCGCCATCGCCTACAGCCCCGTGGGAGGTGAGCTTCCTGGGGCGCCACACACCCCGCCCCCCCACCAAACAGTCAGGCTCCGCTGGGGGAGCTGGGACGCTGGCCCAGTCCTGGTCCACTCCTGGTCCACTCCTGGTCCACTCCTGGTCCACTTCCGGTCGCTGAAGTTTCAGCAGAGCAGACTGAGGCAGACTGAACTCTTCTCAAAATCTGTGTGTGTGTGTGTGTGTGTGTGTGTGTGTGATGTGTGTGTAGATGGTTTGATCTTTGCAGTCAACGGCGTCTCTCCACGCCTCTCTGTCCGCTCCGAGGGTTTGTCATCGATTATTCCACTAAGAATATCCTGGATACTTTCCACCCAGAAAGAACGGTACGCACGCACACGCACACACACACACGCGCACACACACACACACACACATGCTGGAGTGTGTTTCTGCTCCACCTGCAGGAGTTCCAGATGCCTCATGACATCGTGGCGAGCACGGAGGGCGTCTTCGTGGGAGACGTGGACAGCAGACGCGTCTACAAGTTCACCTCAGAGAGTGAGCTGATTGGCTGCTGCGGCCGTCCGCCCCCACTGAACACACACACACACACACACACACACTCTGAGCTGCCGGGCCCGGCAGCGCTCTGACGCCAGGGCTTCTGTTTCTCTCCAGAGTCTCATCGTTCGGTCAAGAAAGGAGGGATCGATGTTCAGGAAGTTGAACGTGGGTCCAGCCGAGACAGGAAGAGGCGGGGCCAGGGAGGGCCCGCGGGTGGCCTCTAACGCTCTGTGTGTGTGTGTGTGCAGAGATGCAGGTGATAGTGGAGACGGAGGTGAGGCCAGAGCCCAACAGGACGTGGGTGGAGGAGGCAGCAGGTGAGCAGGCTCACGAGGAAGAGGAGGAAGAGGAGCGGAGAGAAGGCAAGGCGGGCGGAGGGAGAGCGGCGCTGCCCCTGCTGGTCACCGTCCTGCTGCTGGTGCCGCTGCTGCTCATCGTCTCCGCCGGGCTCTTCATCTGCTGCAGGAGGAAGGGTGGGTGTGGCCCCGGGGGCCCCTGGAGCAGAGCTGCACCTGCACACCTGCACAGGTGCTCCTGGCCCGCCGGTCGCCTTGACGACGCTGCACTGCTGTGTGTTGCAGATCAGGGGGAGCTGAAGTCAGAGTCCGGCCCTGTGGGAGGGATCTTCGGGAAGATACACGGTAACTGGTCCACGCCCACAGATTCCTCAGACACGGTTCTGGGTCCACTGGTCCCACTGGTCCCACTGGTCCCACTGGTCCCACTGGTCCCACTGGGTCCCCTGGGTCCCCTGGTCTCTGGGCCCACTGGGTCCACTGGACCCACTGGTCTCTGGGCCCACTGGTCCCACTGGTCCACTGGACCCACTGGTCTCTGGGCCCACTGGTCCCACTGGGTCCACTGGTCCCACTGGTCCCTGGGGTCCCTGACCCGGTTTGTCTTCCAGGGAAAGGCGTCGGCGGCCTGAACCTGGGCAACTTCTTCGTGTCCCACCGAGGCTACACCCGCCAGGGCTTCGACCAGCTGAGCACCGAGGGCAGCGACCAGGAGAGGAACCAGGAGGAGAGCAGCGATTCCGAGTACGAGGAGTACTCCACGCTGCCCCCTCCGGCCTCCTCCTAGAGGCCCCTGCGGCCTCCTCCTGGGGGCCCCTCAGGCCTCCTCCTGGGGGCCCCTCAGGCCTCCTCCTGGGCCCTCCGGGCCGCCTGTAAATGATCTTTTGTGGAGTTTTAACTTATCTGCCAACGTTCTCCTTCTCTATTTAAAGGTGTATTAACTTATTTGGTGGTTTCTTCGGCGCCTCCTCCTCTGCCTCTGGGGGCGGAGCTCTGGTGTGTCTGCGCTTGCTTGCTAGCTTAGCTTAGCTGCTTCACGCTGAGCTCCTCAGAGGTTCTCAGCCTGCTGCTGGGCTTCGTCCATCAGTGGGAGTTCCCTCTGTTCTCCACCCTTCCACCAGGGGCTTCGGGGAGGAACTCTGTCTGCTTTTGTTCCAGGAACATTGTTCTGATGCGTTTGTGCCTTTTTTAACGTTCACTCTTCCGTTAGCACCTTTCTGCTCCGGCCTGGTCAGAGCTGCTCCTAGGAGGCGTCTCCCAGGTTCTCCCAGGTTCTCCCTGGTTCTCCCTGGTTCCCCAGGTTCTCCCTGGCTGAGGTCCCATCTGGACGGTGTCCTCCTCCAGTAGCAGCAGGAGGCGCCAGCTGTTCCAGGTCCAGATGTGGTCTGTGCAGGGTGAGACCAGGGGGACCAGCCTCTTCTTCCACTCTTTCTCTCTTCCCTCCACCCTTTTCCCGTTTGGGCCCGTGTATCCCACCCTGGAGCCTGTGCTGCTGGTGGAAGTGCGGTTTGGCTTCCACACCTTGGCTTCTCACGTGCCACACGTGCTTTTCAGAGCAGATGTTTGTTGTGAGACACTGGTGATGCTTCAAGAGTACTATTTTCAGTAACTATGTTATTTGTGTAATAAAGTGTTTGCAAAGCATCTCGTCTCAAAGCCTCCGACTGACTCTGCGTTTATATCCCGACTGAGCGCTCCGTCGGCCTTTTGGCTGCCGTCTGAAAGGCTTGTTCGAATGTTCATGTTTGACCTCCGGGCGGGTCAGAAGGAAGGCTCCGGAAGGATCCAGACGTCCCCCCTCCGTCTGTAAACACCAGAGGTCTTCATCCCCACCTTCATCACCTCAGCCTGGGGTCCACGCGCACCTCCAAGAGTCACCGCGAGGCGGCGCCAAACGCGCTCAAATGGTCCTCGTGCTGCTCTCCAGGTGAAGAGCCGGAAGCGGAAGGGCTGTTGAAGGTCTGGAGTCAGCCGGGCCTCCTCGGGCTCCTCTTCGGAGGAGTCGTTCGTTTTGATCCACTCACACAGCAGGAACAGAAACCCCCAGAGCCTTTCACACGTCTGCTGTCAGCACACACACACACACACACACACACACACACACACACACACCCATCACCGGTGACAGGATGACCCCGTTTTAGACCGTTTTAACAGTCACACACACACGATGCAGCTTTTTGGGGGGGCAGGCTGAACCAGAGGCTTCTATTTAAAGGTTCCTCCACCACACCAGCACCAGGCCTGAATTAGATCAGGGCCGAAACACTAAAAATACCCCCAGGAACTATTTAGCTGTTCTGTAGAGAGGAATTGCCAAGGCGGGGGACAGTGGTGCCTGCTTGGACCCATGAATAATCTGCTCTAGCTTCTAAGTCTTTGGAAACAGGTAAATCTATGAAATTCAGAGGGAAGTGGGACTGTCTGCGTTTGCTTTCTGCGCTCCCAAAAAGAACCGCGCCCTGCCCGCTCTCGCCGCTAGAGGGCGGCAGCGCGCCGGAAATGGCGGAACCAGGAGGGCAGAAGAAGAAGAGGAAGCGCGAAGAAGAAGAAAAGAAGCGCAGCAGACAACAACAACAGCGAGAGCAAGCTGGCGTGTATGGTGTCCGTGGACTGTGGGCGGGGCGGGTGTGTGAGGGACCAGGTGCGTGTTTAAGGCAGGAAAAGCGGGAGGAGTCAGACCCGGACTCAGGTCCCGCCCGGCTCGGTCGTCCCGCTCAGAGCCAGGTTCTCACCAGGTGATACCTCCCGCTGGTTCGGGTCTGTTGGCTCTGGTCCTGGTGCTGGTGCTGGTACCGGTCCCGGTCCCGGTGCTGGTCTGTGCAGAGGAAGCGGATGAGCGGTCCCTGAGAGCCGGAACGACTGACTTCGCCTCCGCCTGGTCGTCATCCTGGAGCTCCAGGATGGCAAAAGGCCGGACGGACAGAAGAAGGGTCCCCTGAGCTCCTCAGGGGTCAGGGGTCGTAGGGAGCTTCTGCAGAGCTCCGCCCACCTGGGTCTGCTGGTGTGTTGCAGGTTCCCTGCCATGGTCTCCCTCCTCCAGGGGCCTGCTGCTGGTTCTGCTGGGCCTGGCCGCGCTGCTGCTCACCAACCTGCTGCTCCACCTGCGCCTGGAGCACCTGCAGCCGTCCGCCGGCGCCGGCGGCTGCCCGGCGGGCCACTTTAGCACGGCCACCATGAGGGCGTGCGCCCCCTGGCTGGGCTGCGCCCACATCCGCAGCCAAGTGCGCCCGCTGAAGCTGATTGGTCAGGGCGCCATGAAGCAGGTAGACGCCGCCTGCTGCTGTTATCACGGCTCTGTTACCGTTCCCTCCGCGTAATAACCGCCAGCATAGGCAGGGGTGGGCAACCTGAGGCCCGGGGGCCATTTACGGCCCGTTGAGGCTTGTCGTGCGGCCCGCCGAGCGCAGACAGGACGAAGGTGTCGCTGCTTGAAAGGAACGCCTGTTTGGTGTGTTTTCCTCTGGGCAGGTCTACCTGGCCGAGTGGCAGGGCCAGAAGGTGGCTCTGTCCAGGCTCACGGCTCGGGAGTACCTGGACGATTTCCTCCACGGCGTCTCCATGCTGCAGGCCCTGCAGGGGCCCCTGGTGGTGCAGCTGGTGGGCTTCTGCCTGGAGGACAACACCCTGGTCACCGAGTTCCACCCGTTGGGGTCGCTGCTCAACCTGGAGGCCGTCCTGGCCCAGGAGCGCTACCGGCGGCGCAACACCTGGCAGGCGCGGCTGCGGCTGGCCCTGGACTACGTGTCCGTCCTGCACTTCCTCCACAACAGCCCGGCGGGCCGCCGCGTCATGTGTGACTCCAACAGCCTGGAGAAAACGCTGTCCCAGTTCCTGCTGACCAGCGACTTTCACCTGCTGGCCAACGACCTGGAGGCCCTGCCGGAGGTGGACCCCTCCAGGGGCCTGCTGGCCAAGTGTGGCCCCCGGGAGCTCACCGGGGACTTTGTGGCCCCCGAACAGCTGTGGCCCCACAGGAACCGAGGCGTGGCCTTCTCAGACCGCCTGATGCCGGGATACGACGAGAGGACGGATATCTGGAAGATCCCCCGAGGTCACGCGCTTCCTGATGGGCGGAGTTCCCGGAGCAGACCTGGTCCACTTCCACCTCTTCCCCGTCCACGAGCGCTGTAAGAGCCGGGACCCCGGGCAGCGCCCGTCCGCCCTGGAGGTGCTGAGGGCCTACCAGGCCGTCTACAGCAGCATCGCCAGGGAGGCGCTGTAGGCGGAGCCCAGCCCAGCAGGGGGGCGGAGCCGGCGGGCACACTGGGGTGTGTGGAAGCACACAAGCTGGAGTTCCTCCAGGGTTCCTGGGTCAGGTCCTCCGGGGTTCCTGGGTCAGGTCCTCTGTGGTTCCTGGGTCAGGTCCTCCGTGGTTCCTGGGTCTTCCATGGTTCCTGGGTCCGGTCTTCTATATTGTCCCTCCATGGTTCCTGGGCCAGTCCCTCCATGGTTCCTGGGTCTCAGACAGGCTGTGTACCAGCAGGTTTATGGTTCTGAATAAAGGCGTAAACACACTCCTCTCTTCCTTCCCTTTCTTTGGGGGGGTCTTGGTCTGCTCAGCTGGAGTTCTTCCTCCGACTTTCCTCCGACTTTCCTCTGACTTTCCTCCGACTTTCCTCCGACTTTCCTCTGACTTTCCTCCGAATTTCCTCTGACTTTCCTCCATAGTCCATCCCGGTTCCAGCCGGTGGAGTCGGACTCAAACTTTCTGGTTGTTTTCGGATTCATCTGGAGCGTCGTTGGTCGACCACAAGGAACCCTCCGGTTCCTGGAGGAGCATCACCTGGACCTGGCCCGGGCCGGTTGGTGGTCCAGGGACCAGGCTGGTCCCAGGACCTCCGGAGCCAGCCTGGCTAACCCTTCAGGCACAAAAACCGAACACGGAGGAAACAACCGAGTTGGCGCTGCGGGATCCTGACCTCGGAACCAAAGTTCCTCCTCCCCACCCAGCAGGAGCAGGCCGCTCCCACAGCTCCCAGTCAGGGAGACGGTTCCAACCAGCGGCCGACTGGGAGCTGCACGTGAACGCAGCACAGCTGTCGACGTCACGGCGGCGTTTGGAAGCCGGGAGGAGCGTCGGGATTGGCGGCGGCCGCTGTCAGTCAGCCCGCTGCTTCCAATACAGGCAGGCCGTGACCTACTAACACAGATCCGGAGAGGAGAGGAGGAGGAGGAGGAGGAGAGGGGAGGAGGAGGAGGAGAGGACAGGAGAGCCCGCAAGTCGGCGACATGGACGATGACTTCCCCGGAGCTGCGCGACAGCTTGGAGGACAAAGACGGAGGTAGCACGAACACACACACACACACACACACACACACACACACACACAGCAGGGCTGTGCCCAGACACACACTTTAGCGTCGGATAAGGAGCAAAAATCCCGGGATCAAGTCGGAATTTGCCGATCGCGTCCAACCTGGCGGAGGGCTGGGAGTGAGGAGGAGGAGGCTGAAGGCTGCGGGTGTGTGTGTGTGTGTGTGTGTGTGTGTTTGTGTGTGTGATCGCGGCCACACGAGGCTGTGTTTCAGGCTGGAAACAGCCTGCAAGCAGCCTGGACACAGTCGGCCAACAGAGCCTGAAGCCAGGCTGGAGGGAACCGGCCGACATGGCGGCTCGGCCCCGGCCCCGGTCCCGGTCCCGGCCCCGGTCCCGGACGGCGGCGTCGCGACACGTCGGCAGCGGGCTGGCGGGTTCCATTTCCCCGCTGCTCGTGGGTCGTCGCGGCCGCTGGCTCAGGGTGTAGACGGAGCCCACGCTCGGGTGCCGTGCGTGGGCAGTGACGTCATCGGCCGAGCAAAGGCGACCGTGTCGGCAACAACAGTCAGCAACAGTCAGCAACAGTCGACAACACGTCGGCATCAGTCGACAACACGTCTCCGTCGGTCGCGGCATTCTCCGTGCCCGAGGACGCGCAGGCGGACGGCGGGGCCACCTTTAGGGGCCCCGCGGCGCGTGGCGTCCAGCTGATACAGCTGATCGGACGAGTGTGAGCGTGAAGCTGGCAGCCTGGACCAGGGACTCGGGCCCCCGGCCCGACGCGCGGTGCCCCGGTGCTCCCGGGCCCCCCGTTGGGTTAGGGTTAGGGTCCTGGCAGAAGCACCAGGATAAAAGAAGGGCTGGGGGGGGGGGGGGGTGTGAATACTGGGGATTCAAAGATGTTAAATCAGGTGATCAGACTCAGAACAGTAAAGTCAGTGTTGCAGCTTCTCAGGTTCGGGTTTTTAAGCAGGTCAACAACTGAAGGAGGTTATACCACTGTAATACCGCTATTACCGCTGTAATACCGCTATTACCGCTGTAATACCGCTATTATCACTGTAATACCGCTATTACCACTGTAATACTGCTATTACCACTGTAATACTGCTATTACTGCTGTAATACCGCTATTATCACTGTAATACCGCTATTACCACTGTAATACTGCTATTACCACTGTAATACTGCTATTACCACTGTAATACTGCTATTACCGCTGTAATACCGCTATTACCACTGTAATACCGCTATTATCACTGTAATACCGCTATTACCGCTGTAATACCGCTATTACCACTGTAATACCGCTATTACCACCCTGTGGTGCAGGATACTGGCTTACTTAGGGGCGGAGTAGACCTGGGGGGTCCCTGGTTGCTCTGTGGCTGAACCGCCTTGGTCTGCCTGTGTTTCAGAGAGCCTGGCCTGTAGCCACGCCCAGCTGCGCATCGCCGTCCCGCTGCTGCGCTGAAGCCCCGTCAGCTGACAACATGCAGTCGATCAAGCAAGAGGTGGACTCCAGCGGGTCCTACGCCGGCGAAGACGCCCTCGTCCTGGCCGTGGCCCTGCAAGGACCCGACGCCGACCTGCTGGGCCAGAGGGCCTCGGCCGCACCCTTCAAGGGCAAAACCCGGTGTCGCCGGAAACGAGAGTTCATCCCGGAGGAGAAGAAAGACACGGTGTACTGGGAGAGGCGGCGCAAGAACAACGAGGCGGCCAAGCGCTCCCGCGAGAAGCGGCGCATCAACGACCTGGTGCTGGAGAACAAGCTGATGGCGCTGGGGGAGGAGAACGCCTCGCTCAGGGCCGAGCTGCTGGCCCTCAAGCTCCGCTTCGGCCTGGTGAGCGCTGCCGCCTACGCCCAGGAGAGCCGCGGGTCCTCCGGTTCCGACCCCGTCCGCATGTACGCCCAATTTGTCCCCGGGGACGGCCAGAGCTCCAGCCGGGACGCCGATCGACCCCAGCTCCACGGCAACAGCTTCATATCGGTCATCAAGCATTCGCCCCACGTCTCCAACGCCGGCGGGAGGGCGGAGGGCGACCGCGGCAGCCCTGCGGCCGCAGCGTCACAGCAGGAGCCGGCCGAGGACGCGACAGCCCTACCACCTGTACCCGGCTACTGGCAGGCCCGTGTCCGGGCTACCCGCGTCAACGCTCCCCGCACTTGACGACGCGCGTGAGCAGTCTCGATGCGAGAGAGAGAGGTCCAAGGCTGGGACCACAGCTATCTTCACGACAGTCCGTGTGCGCGCGCCG
>CAAE01014482.1:12700-35413 GCA_000180735.1 Tetraodon nigroviridis | reverse complement strand
CACAGATCCGGAGAGGAGAGGAGAGGAGGAGGAGGAGGAGGAGGAGGAGGAGGAGGAGAGGGGAGGAGAAGAGGGGAGGAGGAGGAGGAGAGGACAGGAGAGCCCGCAAGTCGGCGACATGGACGATGACTTCCCCGGAGCTGCGCGACAGCTTTGGAGGACAAAGACGGAGGTAGCACGAACACACACACACACACACACACACACACACACAGCAGGGCTGTGCCCAGACACACACTTTAGCGTCGGATAAGGAGCAAAAATCCCGGGATCAAGTCGGAATTTGCCGATCGCGTCCAACCTGGCGGAGGGCTGGGAGTGAGGAGGAGGAGGCTGAAGGCTGCGGGTGTGTGTGTGTGTGTGTATGTGTGTGTGTGTGTGTATATTTGTGTGTGTAATCGCGGCCACACGAGGCTGTGTTTCAGGCTGGAAACAGCCTGCAAGCAGCCTGGACACAGTCGGCCAACAGAGCCTGAAGCCAGGCTGGAGGGAACCGGCCGACATGGCGGCTCGGCCCCGGCCCCGGTCCCGGCCCCGGCCCCGGCCCCGGCCCCGGTCCCGGCCCCGGCCCCGGCCCCGGTCCCGGACGGCGGCGTCGCGACACGTCGGCAGCGGGCTGGCGGGTTCCATTTCCCCGCTGCTCGTGGGTCGTCGCGGCCGCTGGCTCAGGGTGTAGACGGAGCCCACGCTTGGGTGCCGTGCGTGGGCAGTGACGTCATCGGCCGAGCAAAGGCGACCGTGTCGGCAACAACAGTCAGCAACAGTCGACAACACGTCGGCTTCGTCGCGGCATTCTCCGTGCCCGAGGACGCGCAGGCGGACGGCGGGGCCACCTTTAGGGGCCCCGCGGCGCGTGGCGTCCAGCGGTCACAGCTGATCGGACGAGTGTGAGCGTGAACTGGCAGCCTGGACCAGGGACTCGGTCTTCCGGCCCCCGCTCGGTCCCCCGGTGCTCAGGGGCCCCCCGCTGGGTTAGGGTTAGGGTCCTGGCAGAAGCACCACGATAAAAGAAGGGCTGGGGGGGGGGGCCCTGAATACTGGGGACTCAAAGATGTTAAATCAGGTGATCAGACTCAGAACAGTAAAGTCAGTGTTGCAGCTTCTCAGGTTCGGGTTTTTAAGCAGGTCAACAACTGAAGGAGGTTATATCACTGTAATACCGCTATTACCGCTGTAATACCGCTATTACCGCTGTAATACCGCTATTACCACTGTAATACTGCTATTACCACTGTAATACTGCTATTACTGCTGTAATACCGCTATTATCACTGTAATACCGCTATTACCGCTGTAATACTGCTATTACCACTGTAATACTGCTATTACCACTGTAATACTGCTATTATCACTGTAATACCGCTATTACCACTGTAATACTGCTATTACCACTGTAATACTGCTATTACCGCTGTAATACCGCTATTACCACTGTAATACCGCTATTATCACTGTAATACCGCTATTACCGCTGTAATACTGCTATTACCACTGTAATACCGCTATTATCACTGTAATACCGCTATTATCGCTGTAATACCGCTATTATCGCTGTAATACCGCTATTATCACTGTAATACCGCTATTATCGCTGTAATACCGCTATTATCGCTGTAATACCGCTATTACCGCTGTAATACTGCTATTACCGCTGTAATACCGCTATTACCGCTGTAATACTGCTATTACCGCTGTAATACCGCTATTACCGCTGTAATGCCGCTATTACCGCTGTAATGCCGCTATTACCACCCTGTGGTGCAGGATACTGGCTTACTTAGGGGCGGAGTAGACCTGGGGGGTCCCTGGTTGCTCTGTGGCTGAACCGCCTTGGTCTGCCTGTGTTTCAGAGAGCCTGGCCTGTAGCCACGCCCAGCTGCGCATCGCCGTCCCGCTGCTGCGCTGAAGCCCCGCCAGCTGACAACATGCAGTCGATCAAGCAAGAGGTGGACTCCAGCGGGTCCTACGCCGGCGAAGACGCCCTCGTCCTGGCCGTGGCCCTGCAAGGACCCGACGCCGACCTGCTGGGCCAGAGGGCCTCGGCCGCACCCTTCAAGGGCAAAACCCGGTGTCGCCGGAAACGAGAGTTCATCCCGGAGGAGAAGAAAGACACGGTGTACTGGGAGAGGCGGCGCAAGAACAACGAGGCGGCCAAGCGCTCCCGCGAGAAGCGGCGCATCAACGACCTGGTGCTGGAGAACAAGCTGATGGCGCTGGGGGAGGAGAACGCCTCGCTCAGGGCCGAGCTGCTGGCCCTCAAGCTCCGCTTCGGCCTGGTGAGCGCTGCCGCCTACGCCCAGGAGAGCCGCGGGTCCTCCGGTTCCGACCCCGTCCGCATGTACGCCCAATTTGTCCCCGGGGACGGCCAGAGCTCCAGCCGGGACGCCGATCGACCCCAGCTCCACGGCAACAGCTTCATATCGGTCATCAAGCATTCGCCCCACGTCTCCAACGCCGGCGGGAGGGCGGAGGGCGACCGCGGTAGCCCTGCGGCCGCAGGCGTCAAGCAGGAGCCGGCCGAGGACGGCGACAGCCCCTACCACCTGTACCCCGGCTACCTGGCAGGCCCCGTGTCCGGGGCCTGCCCCGCGTCCAACGGCTCCCCCCGCAGCTCTGACGACGGCGCCGTGAGCAAGTCCTCGGATGGCGAGGACGAGCAGCAGGTCCCCAAAGGGCTGGGCGACCCCACCAGCGTCATCGTGTCCACGCACAAGGTGCCGGATGTGGACGCCGCCGCCGCCGCTTTGCCCCACAAGCTGCGGATCAAAGCCAGAACGTTCCCCATCAAAACGGAGGCGGTGGACCCCGAGTACGAGTGCGCCGGAGGCCGGAGGGGCCCGAGGGACGGCCAGTCCCCTCAGTGTCCCCTGTCGGAGCAGAACACCAGCATCCAGGAGTGGACTCAGCCTGAGGACTGGCTGTCCCCAGGCCTGCTCTTCAGCCGAGCCAGCCAGGGAGTGGACGGCGGCACAGCGCCCCGTCCCCACGCCCACGCCCAGGCCCAGGCCTGGCGTGGGGACGCGCCCGCCGGCGGCAGGGCCGAGCGCCCGCTGGCGACGGCGTTCTACTGAGTTAGCCGTTGCACTGTTGTCTGGGGTGGGCACCTCGTTTGCCTGAGGGGCCACGCTGGACTTTATGAGCGGGCGGTCAGGTGGTGCAGGAAGCTAACCCCCCAATCAGGATCAGAGGTTAGCTAACGGTCCTGCTTGACGGACGACTGACGGGAAACACTGTAAAGAACCTCGGTCCAACTGGAGACGGACGATGAAGCTCCAGACCATGTTTGGCCCCGTCTTCTCGAGAGGACGTGTTAGCATGCTAGCTGTCATGCTAGGAACCCCTGCTGTCACGGCGACGCAGACACTCGTCTCTGCCGTTGTTTGAGGATTTTAGCTGTTTGATTTCAGCGGTTGTTCTTGTAAAAGGTGAACAGGTAGCGGGCCAGCCGCGGCCCCGTCCAAAGCCACGCCCCCACCGCACGCAGAGGTCAGGTTCACGTTCGCCAGCGCACCAAAGACGGCGTCTGCGTCACCCTCACCTGTAGCACCCTTCGGTAGGAACAGGTTGTTTTTGTTCATATTTTGATTGGTTTTACACGTGTGTGTGTGTGTGTGTGTGTGTGTGTGTGTGTGTGTTTCCATTAGTTTTGGTCAAGCGTGTGTGTGTGTGTGTGTGTGTGACTAGAACAGAAGCTGCTGCCCTGGCGGTTGACGCTAGCTGGGGTGCACATTTGCAGTTTTCCTGCTTTTTAAATCAGCAACATCGGCGCGTCCTCCTGTTGCCATGGTTTCCAGTCTGACGTCTCCCTCCCAGCGGGCCCAGGCGCGCGCGCGTGTGAGAGAGAGACGGCGGGTGGGCCGAGCCTCACACACCTGTGACAGGTGGCCCTCCTCCTCAACCGGAAGTGCGTTGAGCGCGTGTGGCTCCTCTCCCGCGTCGGCCTGGCCGCGGTGACGTCGCGCGTGCTGTTTTCTAGGTTTGTACTCTGCTCGTTTCTGACAATAAAGACGCTTTTCTGGACACGGCTCGTCTCGTGACCGTTCATCGCATCCAGGACTCCTGTTTTTGTCCCACTGGGAGGCGCTCGCGCGCGCGGAGGAGCCCTCGGCCGGTCACGTGGAACCCGGTCACATGACCGGGTTCAAAGGCGACTGCGAGCGGCGCTTCCGCTCCCCGAAATGTCGATCCTCGCGAGCTGCAGAAGCGCGTTGCGGACCTTCCGCGCGCCTCCCGCACCCGCGTGCGCGTGGCCGCCGCCGTGGACGCGGCCCCGCAGAGGCCTGAGCTCCGAGTCCAAGGACGAGCTGCGCGTCCGGTACCTGGACGGCCCGGACTCCGGTGAGCGTCTCCTCACGTCCGCAGCCGCCGGACCGGGATGAGGGGCGGGTCGAACCGGAGCCGAGCCCCGCCCCCAGCGGGCGCGGGTCCCGGTGACGTCATGGACCGATGGACCCGGCCTCGCCGGAACCTGAAAAACGGGTCGGTGCCGAACAGGGGAGGTTCGGGCTCAGCGTGCGTGTGGAGGTCACGAGCGCGCGCGCCGGGCACGCGCAGGCACCGCTATGTTTGAGCGTCAGACCGGTTAGCCTAGCCCTGGAGCCCACCAGAGCGCCAGGCCCGGGCTTGCCCGCGGAGTCCCCCGGTTCTTTTTGCCCTCTGACTGGTTCCGGGTTCTGGTGGGCCGCTCGGGCCCGCCGCGGCGGCTAACTGGCGCTAACTCAGGCTCGCTTGTGTTCCAGGGATCGTTGTTGTCGGGATCAATCGACCCAAAGCCAAAAACGCCATCAGCAGGAACCTGGTCAAACTGGTAGGTACCGGACCCAAGGTGTCCCGGGACCCGGCTCTGGAGGTGGGGTCCGGTCTGCAGCCGTGGCCTCTGACCCCTAACCCTCTGAACCGTCTCTGGTGCGTCTGGACAGATGTTTGAGGCCCTGCAGGACGTCAGGAAGGACAACCAGGTGCGCAGCGTCATCTTCTGCAGCCTGGTTCCTGGGATCTTCTGTGCAGGTGCCTCCGAGGAGGAATGGGTCGGGTGGTTCCGAACCGCCGCCTGGACCCGGGTAAATGGATCTGGGTGTGTGTGTGTGTGTGTGGTTCGCAGGCGCAGACCTGAAGGAGCGAGCCAAGATGCAGCCGAGCGAGGTGGCGCCGTTCGTGTCCAAGGCCAGAGCCCTCATCTCAGAGATAGGTGGGTCCAGAACCGGTCCAGAACCGGTCCTTTCAGAGATAGCTGGGTCCAGAACCGGTCCTTTCAGAGATAGCTGGGTCCAGAGCCGGTCCAGAACTGGTCCCCTCAGGGATAGCTCGGTCCAGAGCCGGTCCAGAACGTCTGCTCAGCCAGTCAGCCAGGAGCAGGGCCCCCGGGCTGTGCTGGAGCTCAGGGTCCTCTCTCACCTGCTCAGGTAACCTGCCCATGCCGACCATCGCCGCCATCGACGGCTCCGCCCTGGGAGGAGGCCTGGAGATGGCGCTGTCATGTGACATCAGGATCGCCTGTAAGACGCAGCCACACCCATCCATCACCATGGAAACACGTCTGCTGGGCAGCGGTTACAGTAGCGTCGGGTCGGGTAGCATGCTAACGGCGGTAGCACGGGTGGCGACTGTTATTACACGTGTTATTACTCAGGAATAACCTGACCTTTCTGCTCCACCAGCCGACTCTGCTCAGATGGGACTGGTGGAGACCAGGCTGGCCATCATTCCTGGAGCAGGTGAGCCTGGACCTGCTGCCGGCGGGGGGGTCGGGGGTCGGGGGTCAGGGGTCAGGGGCCGGCACTGGCACTGTCAGGCTGCTTGAGTGGAACCAGGATGAAGGAGAAGAAGAACTGGCTTCTTCCCAGAAGAGGATGAGAGGCGGCGGCGTTGCTCCGTGCTGGCCACGCCCCCTCAGACTCCTGCCCTTTTCCGTGCAGGTGGGACCCAGCGCCTCCCCAGGCTCATCAACACCTCGCTGGCCAAGGAGCTCATCTTCGCGGCCCGAGTGGTGGACGGGAGCCAGGCGGCCCGTCTGGGGCTGGTCAGTCACGCCGTGGAGCAGAACGCTAGCGGAGACGCTGCCTACCAGCGCGCTCTGGAGTAGCGCGCGAGATCAACCCTCAGGTCAGTCCGCCGCCTCCTTCCCGAGCTGGGATCCACAGCTCTGATTCACAGCGCCGCTCTTGGCTTCAGGGTCCGATCGCGGTGCGCATGGCGAAGCTAGCCATCAACCAGGGCCTGGAGGTGAGTCCCCAGGCTAATGCCGCCGCTAGCCGCTAGCCGCTAGTCCACTGACGGCTTTGCTGTGCTATGTCCTCCTTCCAGGTGGATTTATCCACAGGACTGGCGATAGAGGAGGCGTCTACGCTCAGGTGGGCCTCATCCTCCGTCTGTGTGTGTGTGTGTGTGAGAACGGCCTACATTGACCTGTTGCGCTGGTCCTCAGGTGATACCCACTAAGGACCGTCTGGAGGGTCTGGCTGCTTTCAAGGAAAAGCGACTTCCTCGCTATAAGGGCGAGTGAGACGCGCGTCCTCCCACGATCCATCGCTCCGGCGCCAGCGGAGGCCTGGAGCGCTGCCAGCCCAGCGCTCGCTCGCTCCCTCCCTCTCTCTCTCTCCCTCCGTCAGTCACCTCCTGGCTGATCCAGCCGACAAAAACACCCATGAAGAAGAAACAGCCAGTCGTTGATCTGGGCCCAGCGAGCCGGAGCGAGGGAGCGGAAGGAGGCTTTGGCTCCTCCCCTGATGGTTGTTGGCTCGGCTCTGAATGTTGGAGCGATGCTCTGCTGATATTCCAGGTGTGTGTCACCTGGTGTGTGTGTGTGTGTGAGTGTGGCGCTTTTAATAAAACACATCTTCAGCGTCGTCCTGAGAGCCTGTTTTCAGAGCTGAACAGCACATTTAGGAACACCGTGTGTGTGTGTGTGTGTGAGAGAGCTACCGGTACGTTGTACCACCCAGAGAGGACACTACAGCCGGTTCGTGCAGGCTGTTGGTCGTGAGGCGACCGACCGCTAGCTTCTCCTGTCTGAGCTTTAGAAACGCTTTATATTACAGTCCTTGTAATAACCATGAATAAGGCTTTTATAAGGTGCTTATTAACATTATCATATGTTTATAAGACTGCATGAGCCTTTATAAACACTGTGTTGTTGAAGGACAGTTTACGGGTTTTTAAAACAGTTCGTTCAAGTCGGTAAAACCAGAACAGGACCCAGGATTCCAAGTGCCAGCTAGTTCCTGAGGAAAAGCTGTTAAAGTGAAGTCTTGACGTGGTGTGTTCTGTGGATTCTCTCTGGGTCTAACCCTAACCCTGACCCCAACCCCAACCCCAACCCTAACCCTGACCCTGACCCTGACCCCAACCCCAACCCTAACCCTAACCCCAACCCCAACCCTTGAAGCTTGGGTAGTTTTAGAAACACAACAGTGGAGCCGTGCGTCCTGTAAAAGCCTCGTTTATGACAGGGACCGTAATGCTAGGCCTTAGCTAGGAATGTAATCTATTACACTGGGTCTAGGTCCCTCACCTGTGGAGACGCGTCTCCTCAAGGCGGCCTGAAGGTCCCTGTTCAGCCTGTTCCCACGTTGAACTCTGACCTTCTCTGGAAAGGCCAAACGTGCGGCCCCGTTGGCCCCCGAGGACCCGAACCTGCTTCAGCTGGCAGCCGAAACCACCACAGCTCCAGCGTTTCCTCCATCTGGACTGGGAGCAGTGGGACCGGCGCAGGCGGAAGGCGGTGGCGTGGGGCCCGTTCTGGGGCGGGAGTGCGGTTGGCAGGTGGAGGCCTGCGCAGCAGACGGTTGCAGCGCCGGGCAGAGGCCTGCGGTTGCTCCCCGCTCCTGTGGCTTCGCGCTGCTGCCACCAGGCTGAACATCCCCACTGTGGTGGCCCCTTTCCGGCAGATGTCCCAGCACCAAGCCGGGGGGGACCCCACCACAAGGGCTGCGGTTGCGTAAAGACAGGTCCCTGGGCCCGGAGGACAGGTCTTCAGTTGGGGCTTCGCTCGTCACCTCGCCTGAACCTGCGCTGGCGCCTGTTTGAGCAGCGGGAGCAGCGACACACACCGACACACACCGACACACGCCGACACACACCGACACACACCGACACAGCTACAGCCTGGACGACACACGCCGACACACACCGACACACGCCGACACACACCGACACAGCTACAGCCTGGACGACACACGCCGACACACACCGCAACAGCTACAGCCTGGACGACACACACCGACACACACCGACACACACCGACACACACCGACACAGCTACAGCCTGGACGACACACGCCGACACACACCGCAACAGCTACAGCCTGGACGACACACACCGACACACACCGACACACACCGACACACGCCGACACACACCGACACACACCGACACAGCTACAGCCTGGACGACACACGCCGACACACACCGACACACGCCGACACACACCGACACAGCTACAGCCTGGACGACACACACCGACACACGCCGACACAGCTACAGCCTGGACGACACACACACACACACCGACACACACCAACACACGCCGCAACAGCTACAGCCTGGACGACACACACCGACACACACCGACACACACCGACACAGCTACAGCCTGGACGACACACACCGACACACACCGACACACACCGACACAGCTACAGCCTGGACGACACACACCGACACACGCCGACACACGCCGACACACACCGACACAGGTACAGCCTGGACGACACACACCGACACACACCGACACACGCCGACACACACCGACACACACCGACACAGCTACAGCCTGGACGACACACGCCGACACACACCGACACACGCCGACACACACCGACACACACCGACACAGCTACAGCCTGGACGACACACGCCGACACACACCGACACACGCCGACAAACGCCGACACAGCTACAGCCTGGACGACACACACCGACACACACCGACACACGCCGACACACACCGCAACAGCTACAGCCTGGACGACACACGCCGACACACACCGACACACGCCGACACACACCGACACAGCTACAGCCTGGACGACACACACCGACACACGCCGACACACGCCGACACACACCGACACAGCTACAGCCTGGACGACACACACCGACACACACCAACACACGCCGCAACAGCTACAGCCTGGACGACACACACCGACACACACCGACACACACCGACACACACCGACACAGCTACAGCCTGGACGACACACACCGACACACACCGACACACACCGACACAGCTACAGCCTGGACGACACACACCGACACACGCCGACACACGCCGACACACACCGACACAGCTACAGCCTGGACGACACACACCGACACACACCGACACACGCCGACACACACCGACACACACCGACACAGCTACAGCCTGGACGACACACGCCGACACACACCGACACACGCCGACACAGCTACAGCCTGCACCGACACAGCGACGACACTGCACCGACACACGCCGACACACACCGACACACGCCGACACACACCGACACACACCGACACACGCCGACACACACCGACACACACCGACACACACCGACACAGCTACAGCCTGGACGACACACACCGACACACACCGACACACACCGACACACACCGACACACACCGACACAGCTACAGCCTGGACGACACACGCCGACACACACCGACACACGCCGACACACACCGACACAGCTACAGCCTGGACGACACACACCGACACACACCAACACACGCCGCAACAGCTACAGCCTGGACGACACACACCGACACACACCGACACACACCGACACACACCGACACACACCGACACAGCTACAGCCTGGACGACACACACCGACACACACCGACACACACCGACACAGCTACAGCCTGGACGACACACACCGAACACACGCCGACACACGCCGACACACACCGACACAGCTACAGCCTGGACGACACACACCGACACACACCGACACACGCCGACACACACCGACACACACCGACACAGCTACAGCCTGGACGACACACGCCGACACACACCGACACACGCCGACACACACCGACACACACCGACACAGCTACAGCACAACGACACACACCGACACACACCGACACACACCGACACACACCGACACAGCTACAGCCTGGACGACACACGCCGACACACACCGACACACGCCGACAAACGCCGACACAGCTACAGCCTGGACGACACACACCGACACACACCGACACACGCCGACACACACCGCAACAGCTACAGCCTGGACGACACACACCGACACACACCGCAACAGCTACAGCCTGGACGACACACACCGACACACACCGACACACACCGACACACACCGACACACACCGACACAGCTACAGCCTGGACGACACAGAATGGGTCACTAAGAAGTGGTGCCAGAGGGACGCCAGAGGGACGCCAGGTGGACACCAGAGGGACGCCAGAGGGACGCCAGAGGGACGCCAGAGGGACACCAGAGGGACACCAGAGGGACGCCAGAGGGACGCCAGAGGGACGCCAGAGGGACGCCAGGTGGAATCAGGCGCTCCGGTTGGGAATCCTGGGGTGTGTTTGGTTGTTGTAGCTGATCAAAGGCGGGCTGACGTCTCCGCTGGACCCCGGGGTTCCACACCTTCGCTCTTCACCTTCAGCACCCTTCTCTCTGGTTGGCTGGTTCCCCACCAGGCCTGGAGCACCATCCCACCAGCACCCACTGGTGGGAACCACCGCTGTGGTTATGTGTGTGTTATCACACAGCCTGGATTCTCCTGGAACGGTTGCTGGTGCATCAGGAGCCCCAGGTGTCAGGTCTGGAGGGGACCACCTCCTGCGGTGACCCTAACCTGGCCCGAGTCCCCTCCAGAGTCTCCAGGCCTGGTCCACCTCTCAGGACGTGGCTGAAGCTGTCAGGGTTCTGCCAGGGTTTGGCTGTGGCCCTGAAGAGGTTGTGTTTTGCCCTCGTTGGCCACTGGGGGCGGTAGTTGGGGCCCAGGTGTCTGCCAGGATCACTCGCACCTGTGGGTGATCCAATCAGGCAGATTCCTTGAGGCCCCAACACCTGCCTCAGGTGGTCACCGGGCTTTGGTCTTTCCTTTAGCCTTCCTGGCGGTGGATCAAGTGGCGTAACAGAGCTGGAGACGCTCGCGCCTCATGAAACTCTGGACACTCCGTGCTTTTTGAGACTGGACGCCCACACATCCCTCCTGTTGCAGCGTTTTTGGTTTTGTTTTTGTGTGAACACCCCAATAAAGGGCAGCTTTTGTTCAACCTTCGCTGTGGACTTCTGCATTTGGGTCCTGCACACAAGCTCGACCGTGGCTGAAGCAGCAGCAGCTCTCAGGACCACCGTTCCTTCGACCTCCTGACGTGACCTCTGACCCTCACCTGCGGGGCCTCATCACGTCCGACCAGCTGGGTGGAGCCCAGGTGAACATTTGAGACGATCAAAGCAAACAGGAGGCCTGAAACAATAAACGGCCGCTCTGGCGCCACCTGCTGGCGGCTACTGCACTTTAGGTCAAAGACCAAACCTTTGATTTAGTTTCTGCTTCAGTTCTGGCTTTCAGCTTTGCTTTCTAGTTTCGTCTGAGCCCAGCGGAGAGCTGCACTTTGATGTCCATCAGAGTCACAAAAACGGCTAAACAAGCGGACGTTTGGGAACAAGAGCAGCTAGAACCGCCTGTGAGTCCAGAAGCAGAGCGAATTTACCAGAATGGGGTGCAAAGGGGCTCCAGCTGGGCCGCTAACGCTAATGCTAATGCTACTGCTAATGGTGCTGCTGCATCACAACTACTCCATCCACTCACTCATCCACCTATCTGTTCATTCATCCATCATCCATCCATCCACCCATTATTTACCTATCCATCCACCCATCTCTCCATCCATCCATCCATCCATCTATCCTGGTGTGTTCAGGTTCCATGCCTCTGTGCTAGCGTGCTAGCGTGAGCTGCTGGGAACAAACCAGTCCAGGCGTGGTTAAACTGGAACTTTATTTGAAGGGTTTTCAAACTGGTGCCATCCCTGTTAAACCAGTCTCTCCCTCAGCCACAGGTTCAGCTGGAACTGGTTTGACTGGAGCTGTCGGGGAGACGCGCAGGCATAAAAACAGCTGAAGAAGACGCGAGAAGAGTTGAGACCAAAGCAACAGTGTGGTTGGTGGTTTCTCCCTGGAGGAGGGATCTGCTCGTCAGACATTTACAGCTCTCCAACCTTCTACACCTCCCTCTGAAGGCCACACAGACGGAGAAGGGCTGGTGGAGAGGAACTGGAAGACGGGTGGCCCTTCATCCGCAGGCTTCTGCACCTCCTGCTCTGCTGGGAACAAGCGTCGGGACCCGGAGGAGCTCTGGTCCGTGGAGGAGAAGGAGGACTCAGTGAGCGATGTCGTAGTAATACTCCCGCAGCCTGGGCTCCACCACGCTGAAGCTGGGCCTGTCCTCCACCCTGAAAGACACGTGGCAGGCGTGTGAGAGGACGTCTGCGGCGGCCCCGCCTCCCGGTGTGTGACCTCGGCTCACTTGTAGGTCCAGCAGGCCTGCATGAGGTCAGACATCTCTGAGGGACAGTTGGCTGGAGCCTCCATCCGCTGCCCGCTCTCGATCATCTGCATCACCTCGTTACCTTTCATACCCTGCACACCAGCGCAGGAGCTCAATAACCCGCACACACACAGTCTCACACACACACACGCACACACACGCACACACACGCACACACACCTTGTATGGTTTCTGGCCAAAGGAGAAGGCCTCCCACATCAGCACCCCAAAGCTCCAAACATCACTCTTGGAGGAGAATTTGAAGTAGTTGATGCACTCCGGAGCGTACCATTTGACCGGCCACTTCCCATGACCCTTGGCCTGGAGGAGGAGGAGGAGGAGGAGCACCACACAGCCTTACACCTTCATCAGCTCACCCTCTTCAGCCAGACTGTCCCCAGCTCCGGTCCTACCTTGTAGTAGCTCTTGTCCTCGGCCACGGCCTTGGACAGGCCGAAGTCGCTGATCTTGGCGTAGTGCTGCGTGACCAGCAGGACGTTCCTGGCGGCGAGGTCCCGGTGCACAAAGTTGTGTTCCTCCAGGTACTTCATCCCCACGGACACCTGGTGCACCAGCTCCGTGATGTTCTTCATGCTGATCTGCCTGGAAATGATCATCGGGGTGTTTCTGTGCGTGTGTGTGTGTGTGTGTGTGTGTGTGTGTGTGTGTGTGTGATGTGGGACCGCGGGCCGCCCCTACTTGTGCTTTTGCAGGAACTTGTGCAGCGGTCCCAGCTCGGCCAGCTCCATGACCAGCATCAGGTTCTCGGCCTCGCAGATGCCGATCATGCGGACGATGTAGGGGTTGTCCAGCTGCTGCATGACGTTGGCCTCCCGCAGCATCTCCTCGCGCACCGACAGGTTGTCCTCGTCGTTCTTCAGGATTTTGACGGCCACCGTCTTCTCCGTCCTGGCTCACAGGAAGACCGCGGTGACACAGCCGCAGCAGCGGGCGCGTGCCCGGTCCTCACGGGTGGGAACCTGCTCCTACTTCTTCATCTTGTAGATGCCCTTCATGACGGTCCCGAAGTTCCCCGACCCCAGTTCCCCGTCCTCCAGGAAGAGCTGGCTGCGATCCACCGTGGAGCTCCTCAGCTCGTCGGGGTCAGCGTAGGGGCTCTCGTACACCTCCGTGTCCATGGGCATCGCGTCTGATGAGCAGGACAAACGTGCGCTCACACATGGAGATCAAAGCAGTCCTCCAACAAAGCAGGTATGACGTCACCAAAAAGCTTTGATAAGACCATTTGTGTGGACGTTTCCTTTAAATTGGGTCCACTTTACTTCCCACCGTGTCCACCGATTGTTCTTTGGGTTGCTTGTGGGGTCAGATCCCAAAGAATTTAGCTGGATCCACATGTGAGTTTTGGACCCAAGCAGGAGGAGGGTGGGACCGCAGCTCCCGCCAGTAGAACCCTAACCCTAACCCTGGTCCTCCACACTACCACCCCAACAACACCACCAGCGGTTGGTGACCGTCTGCCCTACCTGTGCCGGACGTGTTGGGCAGCCTGGTCTCGTAGGGGTTGGGGTTCTCCGGCGCGGTGTGTCGGGCCACCCAGGTCTGCGTCAGAGACATGCGGTTAGAGGGGCTGCGGCCAGCGCGTCCGCTCAGACAGGCAGCCGTCCGACGCCTGGATTCCAGTGACGGGGTCTCCAGGACCTCCCTGGCCCTGGTTCTTCCTGGAAAACCAGCCCACTTTGTTTGGACGTCACTGCAATGCAGCCGTGTGTGAGATGAGGCGTGCACGAGCGTGGGTGCAGTTAGCATGTGGGGCTTTGAAGCAGGGACGGGGACAGAAGAAGGCCTGTCCCCCCAGCCGTCCCCCTGCTTCAAAGACAGCCGCGCTCATCCTGCCAGCGCCGGCGGTGCACAGTCAGCGTGACAGGCTCTGGCTCCGCCCACACCGGCCGGGAGTCCCAAGGATGACGGGCCACATGCAGGAAGCAGTCAGACGGGGCGGAGGGACACGTTGGTGCTGGGCGTCCCCCTGCTGCTGCTGGTCAAGCAACAAGCTGGAGTCGGGACAGGCAGACGGCGACAGGAAGCGCAGGCGTTAGCGCGGCACACAGACGGAGGAGCCGGGAGGCTGCACCTTGATGGGGCCCGGTATGGAAGTCGTTCTGACTTTGTAGAGGAGTTTGCTGGCTGTGTTATGCTGGAAACCAGAGAAGTGGTGAAACAGGCTGTCGGCACCAGGCCTCAGCTGGCCAGCAGCCAGCCAGCCAGGCAGCCAGGCAGCCAGGCAGCCAGGCAGCCAGGCAGCAGGTCCACCTCAGAAACACACCTGGTTACTCCTGCCCGCGGCGACTAAGCTCACCTGACACAGGTGAGAAATGCGCCTGGTTCTGGACACGGCACATGTCCATGTGTGAATGGACACCAGATGTCCCAGATGCCAGTGGGAGGGACAGAGGCGCTAACCCGCACTTGTAATAGCACGTTTATAACAACGACTCACAAAGGAGGACTTCAGCGAAGGGTGGTCTCTCGGGAGGAGGGGTCCAACTACGGAGAGAGGAAGTGAGCATGAGTGCACGGCCCGTCCCTTTAACTAGCCTTTAAGTGCGCTAGGTCGATGGCAGGCGTTGTCTCCTTAAAGGGGCGTGCTTACCGTTGTCTCCGTCAGGTCTTGGACAGGGTTCGGTCAGGACGTGCAGCAGACCGTCAGGCTTGTAGGAATAATGCTCAACCAGCTGTGGGGACAGAGGAGTTGGCGGATGAGGACCCAGGAACCCCCGAGAGGAACCCTCATGATGTCTGATGGCTGGGTTCTGTAGCCACTCAGGTCCAGGTGGAAGGTCATAAAAGCACCAAAGATGTCAAAGAACCAGCAGAGGCTCTGAGTGTGTCTGAAACCTGGACCTGGACCTGGATGGGAACCTAAACCCGAACCTGAACCTCTACCTCTACTTGGACATAAACCTCTGCCTGGACCCGGACCCAAACCCAAACCCGAACCCGAACCCGAACCTGAACCCTAACCTGAATCTACATCTCACCTGGACCTGGACCTGGATCTAAATCTGAATCTGAAACCTCAACCTGGACCTGAACCTGAACCTGACCTAGACCTAGACCTGGACCTGGATTTCAACCTAAACCTAAACCTGAACCCAGACCTGGACCTAAACCTGAACCCAGACCTGGGCCCGGACCTGGAAACAGACCTGGACCTGGACCTGGACCCAGTGACCCACCGGTACCCACCTGCCACAGGGTGTCGAACTTCTTTCCCTCTGGAATGGACAGCTTCCCGGCTTGGTCCCGGTCGACGCGGTAATGCATCACCTGTCCTTCGTGCAGCAGACACAGAGCGTACGACCCGTTTGTGTCCCTCTGACGGACCCTGGAAGCACACCGGGAGGAGAGGATCAGTCCCGGGACATCGCAGGGACCTGGATGACCAGGAGAAATCCCAGGTTGGTTCAGAGCCGTGGTCCGTTGGAGTGGCAGGTAACCGTGGCAACTGCCAGCAAAGCCTTTGAAGGCGGGACTCGTCTTCACTGGTTCCCAGTTCAGCTCCGAGGGAACCGTTCCCTCCTGGCTCGACTCTTACTCACAGGAACCTCCCGTTGATGCGGCTGCCGTTTTGGAGCCTGGGCTCGGAGCCCTCCCGCGTGATGGCTCCGTGGAACCAGACCATCCTCTCGTGCGCCGTGATGGCGATCCTCTTCTCCAGCTGAGGCCTCTGGCTGATGATGGCCAGCTCCAGACCTGCTCCCTGCAAGCCAGCACCACACCGCTCTGACGCACGCCCGCAGGAGGGGCCCCTCCCGGCAGGGCATCGCCGTGGTTACTAACCTGCAGGTTCCACGTCTGCTGCACGTACTCCCGGATCAGTTTCTCCTTGATGTCCTCAAAGAGGCCCACCTTGGGCTTCACGTTCTTGGGCCGGTTGCAGGGCTTCTTCAGCAGCGTCACCAGACCGTCCATCACCTGGGAGTGGTAGTCGATGACGTCCACCGGGTCCTGGTGGCTCTTCCCCCCAGGGATGGCGTAGGTTTCGTTGGCCTGCCTTTCGATGCTGTAATGGTAGGAGCGGCCCGAGGAGGAGACGGAGAGCGCGAAGCCTCCCAGGTTGTTCCGGCTCTGGCGCAGCAGGTACAGACCGTCGGCCATGCCGGCCAGCTGCAGGTAGTCCTCCGCCTCCTCCCTGGTGATGTTGCCGTAGAAGAAGGGTAGCGCGCTGACGTTGTCGGCCATGGTGTCTCCTGGAAGAAGCGAGAACGTGTCAGCGAGCCCCCAACCGTTGACACCGTTGACTTTCAGCGCTGCTGTCCGCCCTTTCCTGGCGAGGACTTGATCAGCAGGCGGCCGAACGACTGGACCTCTGGTCCTTTGAGGCTGGTTTCTTTACTCGTGTTTCAAAATCAGTGATGCCAGGAACCTGCTTCGAAGAGCCTCTGGTTATCTCAGACGTGGAGAAAAGCCCGTTTTCTGCATGAACAAGCGCCTGCAGCCGCTGCTCTTTTACTCTTTTGCTGTTTCTCTACTCAAGCGAGCCGGACAAAACTCCCAGATGTGAAGCTGCTGGTGGGCTACTTCCTGTTTTGTCTTGAAACCACCTTGTCTACTCGTCTTTGTGTGCCTGACTTCAGTTCCTTTGGTCTTCACCCCTCCTCCTCCCTCTCCAAGCGTTCCTGCGCCTCAACCCAAGTTCTTAAATAACAAGCTTCAGTGTTCTCCAGCTGGATTGTTTCCCCGTTTTCGGTTCCAACCAGCCTCCAGGCTCAGTTTGTTGGTCTTCAGGCTGCTGCACGTGGACGCCCTCGTGCACGCTGCAGAGCTTCCTGGTCCTGGTAGCATCTATCTGCTCAGGCCGTCCCGCTGATCTTGCAGGGGTCCCAAAGGAGCGTTTGGGCTTCGTGCATTCGTGTTTTATCTGCGTGGCAGCTCTGACAGAGACATCTGTTGGGTTATTCCCAAACCTGGGTGGTAATTTAATCTGGCCGTTGGCGTTATCGTAGTTTTCACCGCAAACAACGGTCCCTGCGGGGCTATACTGAAATATTTCAATGCTGAAGCCCGTAAATGGGTGAAGCGCCAACATGGCGGCTTTCAGGCCTCCTCTGAGAACAAAGCCGGCGGAGTGCGGCGGTCTTCCTGCTTTCTGTTTCAGCCGAAGTCCTGCCTGAGTTCACAGACAGCTCTGGCCAGTTTCGGGCTCTCCGCCGGAGCCATGCGTCTGCAACAGACGAATGCGCCAGGCCGGGCGTCGGGGTGTGCCCGGGCCCCCGCATCCGCCACAACCGACCGTGGGGCCCGACACCCCCCAAACACCGTGACCAGCGCACGCTGGACGGCTCTGAGTACCGCTGCAGAGACTGGCGACCATTTTGTCTCAAAGAGAGACAAGACACTTCAGTCAGTGTGTGATGTGTGTGTGTGTGTGTGTGTGTGTGTGTGTGTGTCACCAACGATCAGCGTGTGACATCACCATGGGTATTTTCTTATGTGTTTTTTTACACACTAACACACTCTTACCAAATATCTGGTATGTGAGGAAATTGCAAAGCTTCATTTTTAAGGAAAAAAAGCAGAAATTGGTCTTTGAAGTTTGCGAAAAGGGTCATGATGGAAGCGCAGAGATGATGAAGCTGACACGTAACAGAGCCATAAAAATAACCTGGCCACGGTTTCTGGGAAGTCTTCCATTATTCAAATTCTCCGAAAAAAAATCAGGAAATAATAAAAACAACATGAACATTTGAATGACTTCCTTAAAACATATATAAGATAAAAGATCTTCATTTTGCTCGTTCTGGAACAGCTGGCTACTTTAATAGGAACAAAACGCAGCACCAACACAAGCGTTTCTGTAAATGTGCAAAGAGCGGCCTGCAGCCCCGACGAGGGCCCCGGCCGCTGCTCCGGGTGTGTGAGCGGGGCCGGCAGAGGGGCACTTACTGGATGGACGTGAGGCTGGATGGACGTGAGGCTGGATGGACGTGAGGCTCCTCTAGCTCTGCCGCTTCAGCCGCCGAAGCTCAGCCTGGAACCAGCCCAGAGGCAGCTTTGACCATGGTGGGTCCCGGCTCTAACAGTCACCCGAGCTCGGCCGCAGCTTCCTCATTTCAGCTGGCTCCACATTTACATGCTGACTTCCTTCTTACATGGAGCTTGACCAACATTTGCACAGGAAATGATGTGACAGGCGTCTTTTTCTTTCTGCTAAATGACCTCCGGCGCCCTGCTTTCTACGGATCTCCACCCACCTGGCACGTGTGCGTGTGCAGGCTGGTCCACTGCTGTCGCCAGGCCCTCGCCTACATCAGTACTGCACCCACAAACCCTTTTCCAGCATTAAAATTATTCATGGAATCATCAAGAGAATCCATGGCCAATAGCTTTAGCTGCTTTAAAAATGAGAACAAGAAGAAGAAGAAGAAGAAGAAGAAGAAGAAGAAGAAGAAGAAGCGGCAGCGTACCTGAGTTACAGCAGAACAAATGGAGCGATGGCTCATGTCAGAGGCCGATGAGCTCTAACGGCGTCTGACTGAAGCCTTCAGTGAACACCTGAAGCCTTCAGTCAGACGTGTGTGTGTGTGTGTGTGTGTGTGTGTGTGTGTGTTCACACACACTCAGGAAGTTGGCTGACCTGTTTCCACTCTGAAGCCTGTACGCTCGCTCATGCTGATGTGTTCATGTCACACAGATTCCAAAAATAGAAACAAGTTTACATCTTTTAGAGACAATAACAATAAAGAGAGGAAGAAAACGGAGTTTGAGGGGAGGGGAGCTCATCGGGGGTCTGAGGGGAGCCTGAGTCTACTGCCCTAGAACTCAGCTCTGGAGCAGGGGGATTCGGTCGTAGCCGAGGCGCTTCTGCCAGCAAGGCGGTGACCTTTGATCAGACCGGTTGGGGCTGGTGTTCAGGGTGGGCGGAGGAGGCAGAAGCCACCGCGGGACGCTGCGCTCTCTGCACCGGCGCCTGAAAGCCAGGCAAGATCTTCACTTCCTCCACGCCTCTTTCCTCAGATAAAAGTGGCCGGGAGGCCCCAGCCAGCAGCAGCGCGAGCAGGGACGTGTGACGTGTGTGTGACGCGCTCGTCACAGCCGGACTCGGTGGGACGTTTCACCTCCGTCTGCAGGGTGTGTTTGGCCCCAGAGGGCCGCTGACTTCAGCTGGACCTCAACCCTTATTGACCCAGCAGCCGCCACACCCAAAACCGTCTGTCATGGTGGTCAGTAGACCTTGCAGGCTGCTTCCAGTCAGTCAGCTGTCGGCGTCACCTCAACCCATCACTAACCCTGGAGACGTTCGCTGTTGCGCTGATCAACTGTGAGCCTCGGCGCTTCCCCTAGAACCCGGAACAGCCTGTCGGTGACGAGCTCTGCGCAAATGCGCGCTCCCGCAGCGGGATGATGGGGCGGATGAGGGGCTAGAAACACACCTCCACCCAGCCAGCATCCTTTATTTCTCTGTGTGTGTGCGTGCGTGCGTGTGAGAATGCGCGGGCCGTGTGTCCTCCGCTCCGGGGCTGGGTGGAGGCTGGAGGACGGTGGCAGATGGCTCACCTCTGGGCTCAGGACGCTCCCGGCTCACCGGCGCCAGCTCTCGGTCTCCGAGGGTGCTCGGGGTCCTCCTCCCGCTGGACGGTCAGACCAGCGCTCCCACTAAAGACACTGGTCAAACTGGTCGTTTAGTCCCACAGAATCTGCATCCATGGCCGCGCGGACGAGACGGCGCATCTGTTAGACGGCTCTCGGCCAGCAGGGGGCGGTGTTGTGCTCACACCACCACCACCACCACCAACAACAACAACAACAACAACAATAATAATACTTAAACACACACACACAAACGACACCTAAAAAACAATCATTTTAAACGTAATTCTTGTTGGTGCCAGTAGTTTGTTCAGAGCAAAAGAAGTCAACAACACCAAAACTCAGGTGAGCTGCCAGCGAGACGTGAGCAATCTTTAAATGGCTACTATAAATATGGAGCCACCGGAGGACAGAAAAACCTCTTCAGGAAACGAAAACAAAGTCCTGAGGCGTTTTAGTCCAGACGTGTTTCTGGAGTTTTCCAGAGCTACACAGACTGGTTGTGACCAGACGCAGGTGGCGAAGAGTCAGAACCAGCGGGAC
Source organism: Tetraodon nigroviridis (assembly GCA_000180735.1). Classification (NCBI taxonomy): domain Eukaryota; kingdom Metazoa; phylum Chordata; class Actinopteri; order Tetraodontiformes; family Tetraodontidae; genus Tetraodon; species Tetraodon nigroviridis. The sequence continues at coordinate 14,789 of CAAE01014482.1, read as the reverse complement.
GGGTGTCAGGCTTGGCAACAGTCAAACAGGCCAACAACAGGCCAACAACAGGCCAACAACAGGCCAACAACAGGCCAACAACAGGTCAACAACAGGCCAACAACAGGCCAACAACAGGCCAACAACAGGCCAACAACAGGTCAACAACAGGCCAACAACAGGCCAACAACAGGTCAACAACAGGTCAACAACAGGCCAACAACAGGTCAACAACAGGCCAACAACAGGCCAACAACAGGCCAACAACAGGCCAACAACAGGTCAACAACAGGCCAACAACAGGCCAACAACAGGCCAACAACAGGTCAACAACAGGTCAACAACAGGCCAACAACAGGCCAACAACAGGCCAACAACAGGCCAACAACAGGTCAACAACAGGCCAACAACAGGTCAACAACAGGTCAACAACAGGTCAACAACAGGTCAACAACAGGTCAACAACAGGCCAACAACAGGCCAACAACAGGTCAACAACAGGTCAACAACAGGCCAACAACAGGCCAACAACAGGCCAACAACAGGACAACAACAGGCCAACAACAGGACAACAACAGGACAACAACAGGTCAACAACAGGGCAACAACAGGCCAACAACAGGCCAACAATCAGGCCAACAACAGGTCAACTAACAGGACAACAACAGGTCAACAACAGGCCAACAACAGTGTCAACAACAGTGTCAACAACAGGCCAATGCTAACAGGTCAACAACAGGACAACAACAGGTCAACAACAGGCCAACAACAGGCCAACAACAGGCCAACAACAGGCCAACAACAGGTCAACAACAGGTCAACAACAGGCCAACAACAGGTCAACAACAGGCCAACAACAGGGCAACAACAGGCCAATCAACAGGCCAACAACAGGTCAACAACAGGTCAACAACAGGCCAAGAACAGGATCAACAACAGGCCAACAACAGGTCAAGAACAGGCCAACAAAGTCCAGAGTCGCTCTTTAGGTGGTCATTACTGTTTTAGTAACTATTCAGCGCTGCTGGTTTAAAACCAGGACTGAGTCGTTATTAACAGAAGTATTAAAGTATTAAAATTTCGTTGACCAGCACTGGGTGCAATGACAATAAAGGACTTATCTATCTATCTATCTATCTATCTATCTATCTATTAACAGGAGTGAGTGGTTATTACCAGGAGTGAGTCGTTGTTACCAGGAGTGTTTTTTTAATGACCAGTACCGGTTGGTTGTTACCAGGAGTGAGTCGTTGTTACCAGGAGTGAGTCGTTATTACCAGGAGTGGTTTTTTTAATGACCAGTACCGGTTGGTTGTTACCAGGAGTGAGTCGTTATTACCAGGAGTGTTTTTTAATGACCAGTACCGGTTGTTTATTACCAGTACCGGTTGGTTATTACCAGGAGTGAGTCGTTGTTACCAGGAGTGAGTCGTTGTTACCAGGAGTGTTTTTAATGACCAGCACTGGTTGGTTATTACCAGGAGTGTTTTTTAATGACCAGTACCGGTTGTTTATTACCAGGAGTGAGTCGTTGTTACCAGGAGTGAGTCGTTGTTACCAGGAGTGTTTTTTAATGACCAGTACCGGTTGGTTATTACCAGGAGTGAGTCGTTGTTACCAGGAGTGTTTTTTAATGACCAGGACTGGTTGGTTGTTACCAGGAGTGAGTCGTTGTTACCAGGAGTGAGTCGTTGTTACCAGGAGTGTTTTTAATGACCAGTACTGGTTGGTTGTTACCAGGAGTGAGTCGTTGTTACCAGGAGTGAGTCGTTGTTACCAGGAGTGTTTTTAATGACCAGTACTGGTTGGTTATTACCAGGAGTGAGTCGTTGTTACCAGGAGTGAGTCGTTGTTACCAGGAATGTTTTTAATGACCAGTACTGGTTGGTTATTACCAGGAGTGAGTCGTTGTTACCAGGAGTGAGTCGTTGTTACCAGGAGTGTTTTTCATGACCAGCGCTGGTTGTTTATTACCAGGAGTGAGTCGTTGTTACCAGGAGTGAGTCGTTGTTACCAGGAGTGTTTTTAATGACCAGTACTGGTTGGTTATTACCAGGAGTGAGTCGTTGTTACCAGGAGTGAGTCGTTGTTACCAGGAATTTTTTAATGA
>CAAE01014482.1:0-12430 GCA_000180735.1 Tetraodon nigroviridis | reverse complement strand
CGGTTGTTACCAGGAGTGAGTCGTTGTTACCAGGAGTGTTTTTTAATGACCAGTACCGGTTGGTTATTACCAGGAGTGAGTCGTTGTTACCAGGAGTGTTTTTTAATGACCAGTACCGGTTGTTTATTACCAGTACCGGTTGGTTATTACCAGGAGTGAGTCGTTGTTACCAGGAGTGAGTCGTTGTTACCAGGAGTGTTTTTAATGACCAGCACCGGTTGGTTATTACCAGGAGTGAGTCGTTGTTACCAGGAGTGTTTTTTAATGACCAGTACCGGTTGGTTATTACCAGGAGTGAGTCGTTGTTACCAGGAGTGTTTTTAATGACCAGCGCTGGTTGGTTATTACCAGGAGTGTTTTTAATGACCAGTACCGGTTGGTTGTTACCAGGAGTGAGTCGTTGTTACCAGGAATGTTTTTTAATGACCAGCGCTGGTTGTTTATTACCAGCACTGGCTCGCGCTCCGCTCCGCTGCCGCTCGTGCGCTGTGACGTCACTAATCCGAGGTTTCCTCCACTCGTGAACCGTACGGCGTCATGGCGGAGGCCGGTTGTTGGAAGATCTGAAATGCCATCCACCGTCAGCTGCGGTTGAGCGACGTCGTCTGGGCTTTGCTATCGTGTCGGAGGTATTTGATATTTGCCGTGGCGGCAGACATCCGCCTCTCCGCCTTCGCAGCGAGCCCAGCCGGTCCCGGTTGTCCTCGGCGGCTGGAGCCCAGCGCTAGCTAGCCGTAGCCGCGCTAGCCTTAGCTCGCCCGCTGCCTCGGGAACAGAAGAAAGGACCTATGAACCGGGAAGATCCTTCCAGACAGCCGCTTCGGTGGATCTCCCCGGCTCATCCACGCCCAGGTTCCACGCGGAAGGGACATTTATGCGGCTTGTGTGAGAAAGTGGGCTATCTTGCGTGATGATGTAGTAAAACCCGCGAGAAGTGGACAGTGAATGAAAACAAGATGGAAGGGCTTTAAGTTGGGTTAGCATATCTGGCTTTGTTGCTTTATTAATGAACGCCAAAGCAGGGCAAGAAATTCTAACCTATCGCCCAAGTTTTCATTTGCATATTCAAACGCGGCTGGCGGCTTAAAGCGGAGCTTCTCCGGGGTCCAGGAGGCCGATAATTCGACGCTTCGGCGCAGAGAAACTAGCCCAAAGTTTCCCCTCGGCTAGCACGTAGCTAGCCTCGTGCCTGGCGCTGCTGTTTTCCTTGACAACATCGTCTCTGGCGCGTCTAGGCGCACCGCTCCGAGCCAGATGGCGACGAGCCGGGCCGACCCAGCGGGCCTTGGCCCCGCTCTGGCCTCGCCGGAGCCCGGAGGTCGCCGCCCTTTGTTTCCGAGCGCCAGGCGCCAGGCTGCGGCGCACTCGGAGCCCGAGTGTTGTGGCTGTCGGAGGCTGACAGCTACGCTAGCCGAGTCCGCCTGCTTGCTAACCCCCGCCAACAGGCGCTCGGGTCGGCGTCATTCGCCGCCGCTGCGCCCCTTCCCCGGGTGTCCCAGCGAGGCGACAGGCTGACGGACCCGGGCTCGGCCCGTCGTCGCCCGGCGCTCGGACGCCCCGGCCGCGAGCCTGCGGAGGGTTCGGTGCGGGCGGGTTTTGGCGGGGGTCATAGTTTCCACTGCTTGCCTCCGTGGACAGGGAAACACGCCTGCCTGCCGCGCAGGCCTGCTAGGCCTCTGCCGGCCAACACGCACGGCCGCCCCACGCCAGGGGCTTGCGGCGCAGGTCTGGCCCCTGTCACCCCGGCTCAGGACCACCGGTTGGGCTCCCTTCACCCGCGCCTGGAGCCAGATTAGATCTGGCTCAGCTCGGCCTGTGAGCGGCTGGATGCTGCTCAGACCTGCTCACCTTCACACTCCTGTGTTTCTTTCAGGACTCTACGTGCAGGATCAGACTCGAGCGTGTCAGATGCGTCCGCCTTTCGGGCCTTCACCATGGCTGGATGCAGCGAGGACGAGAGCCTGAACAACAGCAGTGGAGAATCCAGGTGTGGCTCCGCAGCATCCGCCGGAACACGTCGCAGACGCAGAGAGCGGGGCCACCAGCAGCCGTTAATTTAGTCACTCTGTCGTTCAAACACAAACAGAAGTGTGTGGGATGCGTTTGGGTCGTAGCTCCTAACCGGGGGCTTTGCTGTTGGCTCCGCAGTAACTCTGAGGATGAATCTGGCTCCGGATCGGCCTCCGGCTCCGCTTCCAGCTCCTCTTCCAGCTCGTCCAGCAGCAGCAGCCAGTCAGGAAGCAGCGACTCAGGTAGCGGTTCCGACTCTGGCAGCCAGTCGGACTCTGACGCCGAAAAGTCCAAGGAGAAGATGGAACCATCCAACAAGTCGAACATCGACGGAGCGGAGGTAAGAACAGCGGCTCCGCCCCGGCTGTGGGCGCCGCGCCACGCCGTACCGACCCTCTCTGGGCTGTGTGCGCCTTAGTTTTGGAAGTCCAACCCGAGCATCCTGGCCGTGCAGAGGTCCGCCATGCTCAGGAAACAGCACCTCCAGCAGCAGCAGCAGCAGAGGCAAACGTCCAAAAGTGGCTCTGATGAGGTTGGTGTCCAGCCGCCCCAGCGGAGGACAGAGCGCCGCCAGCGCCCGCGCTCACGCCCCGCCGCTCTGTTGCAGGACTCGTCCAGCAGCGACGAATCGGACTCTTCCAGTAGCTCCAGAAGGAGGAGAAACTCCTCCGACTCCGGCTCCGGCTCCGACTCGGACAGCAGCTCCGGGTCTGACTCCTCGGCCGAAGACAACAGCAACGAAACCACCTCCGACTACGAACCCGGACACAAAATCAAGAGCAGGAAGCCTCCGACCAAGTGAGTCCGGGCCGCTCCCTGGTGTTCGGGGTGGCGCCTCCGCTCTGGGTGCAGAAACCCACCAGCAGCACATGAGAATGACGACGCTCCCAAAGCTTTTCCCGCCACGCAGGCTGACCGGGGCTCCTGTCCTCTTTCAGGATGAACTTTCGCAACGGGAAAAAGAGCAGCGGCCAGAAGAAGAAAGCCCCGAAGCTCCTCCTCCGAGGACGAGTGCGAAAGCAAGGCGGTGTCGGCAGGCCCGCGGCGGCAGGCCACCGTCAACATCAGCTACAAGGAGGACGAGGAGCTGAAGACGGACTCGGACGACCTGGTGGAGGTCCTGGGGGAGGACGTGCCGCAGCTGGAGGAGGACGAGTTTGAAACGGTGGAGAGAGTCATGGACAGCAGGATAGGGAGGAAAAGAGGTAAAGCGGGGGCCTCGGCCCGCTTCCGGGCCGGGAGGTGCTCCCGTCACCCACCCGCACCTGTTTATTCCGGAGCGGCGTTAATCCGGGCTGACCGCTGCTTCGCCCCACAGCCACAGGCAGCGCCACCACCGTGTACGCCGTGGAGGCCGACGGAGATCCCAACGCCGACTTCAGCCCCAGCAGGGAGCCCGGGGACGTCCAGTACCTGATCAAGTGGAAGAACTGGGCCCACATCCACAACACCTGGGAGACCGAGGAGACGCTCAAGCTGCAGAACGTCAAGGGCATGAAGAAGCTGGACAACTACAAGAAGAAGGACCAGGAGAAGAAGAAGTGGTGGGCGCCGCCTCCTCCTCCTCCTCCTCCTCCTCCTCCTCCTCCTCCTGGGCTGTGTAACGGTGGCGCTGTGTCCTCTCCGCAGGTTGAAGATGGCCTCTCCAGAAGGACATCGAGTACTTCAACTGTCAGGAGGAGCTGATGGATGACCTGCACTCGCAGTACCAGCTGGTGGAGCGCATCATCGGTGCGTGGCCGCCCCGCTCTCGGTCAGCACGCCCCGCCTCAGCGCTAGTAAAGGTCCACTTCCTGTTGAGCAGGGCACTCCAACCAGAAGTCGGCGGCGGGCTACCCCGACTACCTGTGCAAGTGGCAGGGGCTGCCGTACTCGGAGTGCAGCTGGGAGGACGGAGCTCTGATCGCCAAGAAGTTCCAGAAGCGCATCGACGACTACATGAGCAGACACCAGTCCAAGACCATCCCCTCCAGAGACTGCAAGGTGGGACGCAGCCCCGCCTCCTCCGCCCGGCCTCCAGGGAGGCCTCATGCCTGGCTCACCTCTGTCCCCTCCTGTCCCCTCCTGTCCCCCGCTGTCCCCTCCTGTCCCCCGCTGTCCCCAGGTTCTGAAGCAGAGGCCCAGGTTTGTGCCCATGAAGAAGCAGCCAGCGTTCATCGACGAGGGCCTGGAGCTGCGGGACTACCAGCTGGACGGCTTGAACTGGATGGCCCACTCCTGGTGCAAGTAGGAGTCCCAGAACTCACCGGCTAACTGAGGTTTCACAGAGAGGCCGGGGGTGTTTGGTTCCCGGAGCCTGGGCCTTTGGCTCCTTTCAGACGCCGCCTTCAGCAGCCTCCACGGCGTGTAGCGTCACACGCGTGTGAAACGTGGCCGCCAAGGCAGACGCGCCCCACTCTGGCTGCTCCCTGCCATTTTAGCCATTTCTGGTTCCCCTCCCAGTTTCCTACACACCCGTTTAGGGGGGTTAGAGCAGATACGTCTGCTCTCTGGAGCTTCGGAGGTCTGAGGAGACCAGTCCCTGTGAAAGGCAGAAGCACCGGCGTGTGGAGACGCTGGTGGCTGGTGGTCCCCTCGTGCTTCAGTAGTGATCAGAACGTGATCCTCAGAGGCTGTAATGCTTCTAAAGAGCACCCGACCGCCTTCAGGCGCCAGCTGCTTCACTCCGCACGTCTGTGTTTGTCCGCAGAGGCAACAGTTGCATCCTGGCCGATGAGATGGGCCTGGGGAAGACCATCCAGACCATCTGCTTCCTCAACTACCTGTTCAGCGAGCACCAGCTCTACGGGCCCTTTCTGCTGGTGGTTCCTCTCTCCACGCTGACCTCCTGGCAGAGAGAGATCCAGCTGTGGGCCCCTCAGATGAACGTGGTGGTTTACCTCGGAGACATCAGCAGCAGGACCATGGTGGGTTTGTGCTTCTGCCTCCTGTTGGCACCATCACTGCCTGCCTGCCTGCCTGTGTGTGTGTGTGTGTGTGTGTGTGTGTGTGTGAGAGAGAGAGAGAAAACAGGCCTGCTGACCTCCTTTCTGCCTGTTTACCAGATCCGGACCCATGAGTGGATTCATGTTCACAGCAAGAGAATGAAATTCAACATCCTCCTGACAACATACGAGATCCTCCTCAAAGACAAGGTGGGCCTCTTCGTCGCACCTTCATCACTCTCAGGTGGGAGGCCCGGTCTGCCGGTCCTGGTGTGAAGGTGTGCAATGTGTGTGTCCAGTCGTTCCTGGGCGGCGTCAACTGGGCCTTCATCGGCGTGGACGAGGCCCACCGCCTGAAGAACGACGACTCGCTCCTCTACAAGACCATGATGGAGTTCAAGTCCAACCACAGGCTGCTGATCACGGGGACGCCCCTGCAGAACTCTCTGAAGGAGCTCTGGTCCCTCCTGCACTTCATCATGCCTGACAAGTAGGTCCCGCCCGCGCGTCCGCCTCCTCCTCCTCTCTCAGCCTCTTGTCCTGTTGGCCGGGTCGTTAACTCTGGTCATGTGACTGCGCTGCTGCAGCGCTCGCACGCTCTAAACCAGAGGTGGGCGAACTCCGGCCCGGGGGCCGCCCGGGGCCCGGGGAGCCCTCCTCATTTCAGAGGGGGGTTAGGGTTATGGCGATGGTGGGTGGGGCTGCTGCCCCTCCACCCGGATGTCAAACGAGTGGCCGCGTGCCTTGGCAGGTTCCACTCCTGGGAGCTGTTTGAGGAGGAGCACGGCAAAGGCAGGGATTCAGGCTACACCAGTCTGCACAAGGAGCTGGAGCCCTTCCTGCTGCGCCGGGTCAAGAAGGACGTGGAGAAGTCGCTCCCTGCCAAAGTGGAGCAGATCCTGCGGGTGGAGATGAGCGCCATCCAGAAGCAGTATTACAAGTAAGAGCTGGGTTGGGTGGAGAGGGAGCGGCACGGACCAGCAGCGCTCCTGACCGCGCTGGGCTCTCCTGCCAGGTGGATCCTGACCAGGAACTACAAGGCCCTGAGCAAAGGCGTGAAAGGCAGCACCTCGGGCTTCCTCAACATCATGATGGAGCTGAAGAAGTGCTGCAACCACTGCTACCTCGTCAGGCCCCCGGAGGAGGACTTGAACAAGAGCGAAGCCCTCCAGGTGACCCGCGGGTCCAGGCCAGGTTCGTCATGTGATCCTCCCGTCTGCTGTACTGACCCGCTGTCCGTCTTCCCTCCAAGCAACTGGTCCGCAGCAGCGGGAAGCTGGTTCTGCTGGACAAGCTGCTGATCCGCCTGAAGGAGCGCGGCCACAGGGTCCTCATCTTCTCCCAGATGGTTCGGATGCTGGATATCCTTGCTGACTATCTGAGGAGCCGCCAGTTCCTCTTTCAGGTAGGTCCAGCGCCGCCCCGGCCCGGCCCGGCCCGGCCCGGCCCGGCCCGGTGGAATCCACACCTGTGTTCTCACCTTGTGTCCAGAGGCTGGATGGGTCCATCAAAGGGGAGATGAGGAAGCAGGCCTTGGACCACTTCAACGCCGAGGGCTCAGAGGTGAGAGGACACGCCGGCTCCGCCTGGCCAGGCAGCAGGAGCAGCCTGACAGCGCCCGCCCCCCTCCCTCTGTGTCTCCAGGATTTCTGCTTCCTGTTGTCGACACGAGCCGGAGGCCTGGGCATCAACCTGGCGTCAGCCGACACGGTGGTGATCTTCGACTCAGACTGGAACCCCCAGAATGACCTGCAAGCTCAGGCCAGAGCGCACAGGATCGGACAGAAGAGACAGGTGAGTTAGCAGAGCTAGCCGCCGCTAGCCTTGTTGCGAAAGCCGCAAGGGGGCAAACTGAGGCCCGGGGGCCACAAGCGGCTCAAAGAACCAGTTAGTTTGGCCCGCAGAGCCTTCACAATCCTTCCTCCGTGAGTGGAGAAGGGTTGCATCCAAGCCGCCTCTTTAGCCAGCACGCTAACACGGGTCGACGGTGTTCTCCACACGACAGGTGAACATCTACCGGCTGGTGACCAAAGGCTCGGTGGAGGAGGACATCATCGAGAGGGCCAAGAAGAAGATGGTGCTGGACCACCTTGTCATCCAGCGGATGGACACCACGGGGAAAACGGTGCTTCACACCGGGGCGGCGCCGTCCAGCTCAGCGCCCTTCAACAAGGAGGAGCTGTCCGCCATCCTCAAGTTTGGTGCCGAGGAGCTCTTCAAGGAGCCCGAGGGGGAGGAGCAGGAGCCACAGGTAGGTGCCGGCCCGGACGGCGGCGGGCCCCTGGCGCAGGCCCGCTCAGGCCCGGTGTGTTCTGACCACAGGAGATGGACATCGACGAGATCCTGAAGCGAGCGGAGACCCGGGAGAACGATCCTGGACCCTCCACGGTGGGAGAGGAGCTGCTCTCCCAGTTCAAGGTAAACTGGGAGCAGAGCGGGGCCTCCACACAGAACCTCCTCTGGTTCTGGCTCTGGTTCTGGCTCTGAGCTGTGGGTCTGACCTCAGGTGGCCAACTTCTCCATGATGGAGGATGAGGAAATGGACTCGGAGCGCAGCCAGAGGAGCTGGGACGACATCATCCCGGAGGAGCAGCGGCGGCGGCTGGAGGAGGAGGAGCGGCAGAAGGAGCTGGAGGAGATCTACCTGCTGCCGCGCATGAGGAACTGTGCCAAGCAGGTAGGCTAGCCGGGCTAGCGCCTCCTGCCGCTGGCGGAGCAGGGCCTCCCTGATGGCCTGCGTGTGAACAGATCAGCTTCAACGCCGGGCCGGGCCGGCAGAGCCGGAGCCGGAGGTACTCCGGCTCCGAACAGCGACTCCCCGTCGGACCGCAAGCGGCCCAAGAAGCGGGGGCGTCCTCGCACCATCCCGCGGGAGAACATCAAAGGCTTCAGCGACGCCGAGATCCGGAGGTGCTCCGCGCTCGGGCCCACCTTGCTCTGGCTCCGCCCTCCACCCGCCTCACACCCCCTCTCTGTCTTTAACGCCTCCCACAGGTTTGTGAAGAGCTACAAGAAGTTTGGGGAACCGCTGGAGAGGTGAGGCTTCGCCGGGGTTCGCCGGGCGTCCGCCAAGGGGCCTCGGCTAACCCCGCTGCTCCTCCAGGCTGGACGCCATCGCTCGGGACGCGGAGCTGTGTGGAGAAGTCGGAGCACGACCTGAAGCGGCTGGCGGAGACGGTCCACAACGGCTGCGTGAGGACGCTGCGGGAGAACCCCTGCGGGCCGGAGAAGGCCTCAGGTGGGACGCCTCCCGGGCCTGTCCGCACGGCGGAGAGGGTGCGGGGGTGGCAGGAGACACAGGCTCACGCTGCCGTCTGCTCCCCAGGGGGCAAGCGGGGGAAGGTGAAGGGGCCCACCTTCAGGATCTCCGGGGTCCAGGTCAACGCCAAGCTGGTCATCTCCCACGAGCAGGAACTGGCCCCCCTCCACAAGGCCATCCCCGCCGACCCCGAGGACAGGAAGAGGTGCGCTCAGGAGCTGGTCGCCGTGGCGACGCCTGGGCGGCAGGCCTGACCTGTGTGTGTGTGTGTGTGTGTGTGTGTGCGCTCAGGTACGTGATCCCCTGCCACTCCAAGGCAGCACACTTTGACATCGACTGGGGCAAAGAGGACGACTCCAGCCTGCTGGTGGGCATCTACGAGTACGGCTACGGCAGCTGGGAGATGATCAAGATGGACCCGGACCTCAACCTGACCCACAAGGTGAGCTGGAGCCCAGCAGGCTCGGCTGGCAGGCTCGGAGGAACGGGCAGCACGGACCGGACCTGGTCCTGGTCTGGCAGAAGACCCGGTCCTGCCTCATAAAAGTGTGTGTGTGTGTGTGTGTGTGCGTGTGCGTGTGCGTGTGCGTGTGCGTGCGCGTGCGTGCGTGCGCAGCTCCTGCCGGATGATCCTGATAAGAAGCCTCAGGCCAAACAGTTACAGACCAGAGCCGACTACCTCATCAAGCTGCTGAGCAAGCACCTGGCCAGGAAAGAAGCCCACAAGCAGGCGGGCACGGTAAGACCCCCCCACCGGGCAGAGGCGGGCTGCCCAGGGTCCAGGCGGCGGGCCGCCAGGTCGGAACGGGCGGTCCCTGCGGCCGACGCGGGACCCCGAAGCTAGCGAGCGCTGAGGCTAGCTGGCCACCGGCCCGGAGGCGTGACCTGATGAGCTCTGCTCCCACGCAGGCCAACTCACGGAAGAGGAAGCCACGAAGCAAGACCAGCAAAACTGTGAAGCCGGCCAAGACGGACGACGTGATGAAGAGCACCTCCTCGGAGCCCTCGTCAGACAAGAGGTCCGACGAGGACGAGGAGGAGGAGGAGGACGAGGAGGCGGAGGAGAAGGAGAAGGAGAAGGTGAGGACGGCTGCAGGCGCGTCGGGCCCCCGGCAGCGGCGGCTCCAACACGCTGTGAACGCTTGCAGGCCACCGCCGCGGCCAAGACGCTGAGCCGGCGAGCCCGGGAAGCCGCGGCGGCCAAGGAGGAAGACGAAGACGAAGGCCAGCCCAAGCAGGAGGAGCGCTCCCCGTCCGGAGAGAGGGAGCTCAAGCGGAGAGAGACGAGGAAGGAGGGCAAGAAGGACAAGGGCGACGGCTGGGAGGGCAAGGAGGCCAAAGACGCCAAGGAGCGGAAGGAGGCCAAGCCCGCCGAGGCGGCCCAGAGGCACGAGGACGGCCCGGACAAGGTAAGGCCGGCCCTCCGCCCGCCGGCAGCGGGCCGCGCAGCCGCTAACGCCTCCGCTCGCAGGTGGAGGCGAAGGGCGAAGGGCGAGAGCGGGCCAGGAAGGCCTCCGACGTGCCCGTGCACATCACGGCCAGCGGAGAGCCCGTGCCCGTGTCGGAGGAGCCCGAGGAGCTGGACCAGAAGACCTTCAGCGAGGTGGGTGTCCGCCTCGCCCGGCCCGGCCCCGCCCCGCCCAGCGCGGGGCTAACGCCGGCCCTCCCGCTGCAGTGCAAGGAGAAGATGCGGCCGGTGAAGGCCGCCCTGAAGCAGCTGGACCGGCCGGAGAAGGGCCTGTCGGAGCGGGAGCAGCTGGAGCACACGCGCCAGTGCCTGATCAAGATCGGAGACCACATCACCGGCTGCCTGCAGAAGTACTCCAACCCCGACGAGATCAAGCTCTGGAGGAAGTGAGGGCCCGCCGTGCTCGCCGCCGCCGCCGCCGCCGGCTCCAGAGCGGCTCTCTCAGCTCTGCTGTCTGTGCTCCCTCCCAGGAACCTCTGGATCTTTGTCTCCAAGTTCACCGAGTTTGACGCCAGGAAGCTGCACAAGCTCTACAAGCACGCCATCAAGAAGCGGCAGGAGAGCGCCCAGGTAGCCGCCGTAGCCGCGGCGCAGGCCGGAGCGTGCTGGCCCGCTGTCCTCTCTGACGCTGCGTCTCGTTTGTGCTAGGCCCTGGAGCAGAACACCAGGATCATCAACACCTACAACTACAAACACCCAGGTGGGCAGCGACCGTCCGCGTGTGTGCGTGTGTGCGTGTGTGCGTGAGGGACTGAGCTGTGGCGCTCCCCCTGCAGACAGCGACAGGCTGAAGGACAGCATCCAGCAGGACGAGAGCAGCAGGGACAGCTGCGGCTCGGACAGGCACCCGCCCTCAGCCCGCCACTACGAGGGCGGGAAGGAGCGCCACGCCTCCGAGGCCCTGAGGAGGGGCGCCGCAGCCGAGCGCAAGAGGCCCCACCCCGCCTTCAGCAACGGCAAAGACCACCGGGACAGGGACCACTACAGGCCGGACAGCAGGGACAGGGACAGGTGAGCGGGGGGACGCCCAGGGGGCCGCTGGCTGGGGCCACCGTGAAGAAGACCCAGGAGAACCAGTCCTGTCCTTAGCTGATCCTGCTAGTTCAGTGCTGAGGCTCTAGCTACAGGCTCGTTAGCTACAGGCTAGCTAGAGGCTCGTTAGCTACAGGCTAGCTACAGGCTCGTCAGCTACAGGCTAGCTACAGGCTCGTTAGCTACAGGCTAGCTAGAGGCTCGTTAGCTACAGGCTAGCTACAGGCTAGCTAGAGGCTCGTTAGCTACAGGCTAGCTAGAGGCTCGTTAGCTACAGGCTAGCTACAGGCTAGCTACAGGCTCGTTAGCTACAGGCTAGCTAGAGGCTCGTTAGCTACAGGCTAGCTAGAGGCTCGTTAGCTACAGGCTAGCTAGAGGCTCGTTAGCTACAGGCTAGCTACAGGCTCGTTAGCTACAGGCTAGCTAGAGGCTCGTTAGCTACAGGCTAGCTAGAGGCTCGTTAGCTACAGGCTAGCTAGAGGCTCGTTAGCACAGCGCTCAGCACTGGTGCTGCTGTTGTCGGTCGGTGACGGTGTCTGGGCCAGCCTCTGCCCCAGCTGGAGGCTCCTGGAGCCCCCCCGGAGCCTCCAGCTGGCTCAGATAGAGGCCATGGTGCACCCTCAGGTTCCTGACTCTGTGTGTGTGTGTGTGTGTGTGCGTGCGTGTGCGTGCGCGTGCGCGTGCAGGTTCTACGGTGACGGTAAACACAGGAAGCTGGACGAGCTGAGCTCCAGCAGGGACCACCGGCTGGACTCCAAGGATCACCCCCACTCGGAGCACCGCTCCACCTACCGGTACCACTCAGACTGGCAGAGCGAGGCGCGCGCGGGCGGCGGCAGCGGCGGGGGGCCGCGCTCGCCCCTGGACCAGCGCTCGCCCTACGACTCGCGCTCGCCCCTGGGCCACCGCTCGCCCTTTGACTCGGACCACAGGAGCACGCCGGAACAAATGTGGAGCGGCAGGAAGACATAGCCGCGGGTGGAGGGCGGCCTCCTCACTGATGCCTTAGGGGACGCTGAGCTGCCCCTCCCACACGCTCCCGGCCCCGCCTACTTTTCTACTCTAACACTTGGGAGCTGCAGCGGCTTTTATTTTTCTACAGGTTTTTTTTAACTGAGCGCTGCCTCTGCTCCCCTCTGTCCCTCTGTCCGTCTGTCCGGACTCTGTCCGTCTGGACTCTGTCCGTCTGTCCGGACTCTGTCCGTCTGTCCGGACTCTGTCCGTCTGGACTCTGGACTCTGTCCGTCTGTCCGGACTCTGTCCGTCTGGACTCTGGACTCTGTCCGTCTGTCCGGACTCTGTCCGTCCGGACTCTGTCCGTCTGGACTCTGGACTCTGTCCGTCTGGACTCTGGACTCTGTCCGTCTGTCCGGACTCTGTCCGTCTGGACTCTGTCCGTCTGTCAGCTCATATCTACCTTAATTTAAGTGTCCCGGCTCAGACTGATGTAAGGGTGTGTGCGTGTGTGTGTGCGTGCGTGCGCGTGCGTGCGTGCGTGCGTGTGTGTGTGCTCACCACCTCAGTACCTCATTCACAGCGTCGTCAATGTCTCCACCCGGTGTGGATTATTTAATAGCCTCTGGGAGCTGTACAGGTGGAGCCGGTGCGTCCTCGGCGGGCGGAGGCGGGCGGTGTCGGGGAACAAGAACCGTGTAAATGTGTGTAAAATAGGAACCGGCGGTCTTCTCTGTTTCTTTTCCTCAGGCTTGTGGGATTTTTGGGACTACTTCCCCATCG
>CAAE01014479.1:1476527-1518724 GCA_000180735.1 Tetraodon nigroviridis | reverse complement strand
TTTACCCCCCAGTATCGAGGTAAGGCAATTCAGTCTTTTTTTTTTTTTCTCCTGTGTGGCTGTTGCGTTGCGTTTTGTTGTGCATCCTTATTTATTTATTTTTTTTTGGTCTGCGGCATTGTTGTGTTTGCACGTTGGTGCAGAAAATGTTGCTTTTAGCTCACCTACCGTCTCTAGGTGGCTGCCAGAATGATTAACCACAATTTACCACAGGAGGGTGGTAAAATCAGCCCCTGACCACAGGACAGTGTTCACACAGAGAGCCTGAAACGCTCCCCTTGGTCTGGGACACAAACATTGTAAAGAAAAAATGCATTATTTCCTCATTAGGATGGAGAATTCAGTCGCACGTGAAAAGGCAGGAGACATTCTACAAAAAAAAAAAACCCAAAATAAAACACCCACACCCGTTTAATTAAATATTAAACACAGAATGACATTAGCAAACACAACCCTGCTGGACTTGTTATTCTCCTGCTAAGTGTGTCCTTGGATTTCTCACACCCATGAGGTCACTGGTTTGGGGGAATAATGATTAAACTCATCCACAGGAAAATACAACCATCTGCAACAACATAAACCCACTAGTCTAACCTTAGAATTTATGATGACATCATTAGATAGTTGGATTTGTTTTATGTTGTGTTCGTCGTCCTCTGCAGTTTTTATCGCATGTCATGGTGAAAGACTTATCACATGATCCCGGAGCCGTATGGTGATTATTTCACGACTAAGACTTTTCCCGTTGCTCGCTGTCCTGCTTACCATTGCCTGTTTGTGGAGATGGAGACTAGCACCATGTCAGTATTGTCTGTGAGTGTATGCAGTTGTTTTACATGGTAAATACTGTTTTAATAAATTACTTTGTATTTATTTTATCATCTATAATAAACAAAACTGAAGTCAATTTCGGAGCCTGTTGTCATTTGTGTGTGCTGACGTTTACTGAGGGTCACAGTGGGTCTTGTTAAAGCTCGTGCTTTGCAACTTTCTCTTTTTTTTCATTCTTTGCTTCAAAACAGGTTATTTCCACTTAGTTTTGTTCAGGTATTTTGGGAAAATATGCAAATATGCAAACTGTAAGTCTAAAGCACTGACATCAGGGTAAAAGGTCGCTGGGTTAACAGAAACCCTGCCTCTTTTTTAGCCATCTTTCTGTTTCCCTCTGCGTCCTCTCAGGTGTGGTGTCCGTGAGCTTCGAGGAGGACGGCGAAGGGAACCTTTGCCTCATCGCATATCCGCAAAATGACCCAGCGGTGGATCTGGAGAACAAGGACCCCCTAGCTGACGGCAAACCTAAAAGCGAGGTGCATAAATGGGGTTCACCGGTGGCTCCGCCAATGCTTGTGGACGGTGAAAAATACAGCAAAGACGCCAGAAGTCGCCACTCCAGTAAAGACAAGGACGAGAGGTGAGATAAAAGAATAGATAGCAACAGTATCCAATCAGAGAAAGCTCCTCTAAATGGAATTAAACATGACGCATTGATGACTTAGGATCTGTTACGCTTCCGTTATATGCTTAGGGCGAGGTCAGCTGTGGCGTGAATGGACGCAGGTGTAATCTGAAGACTCACACTGAGCGATCCGCCACACACGCACTGACTTACATCAGCAACCTACGGAAAAACAGGCTGTAAATACTCTAAGAGGCTGATCCTATAAGTACTGGCAGCCAGGCAGATGGTCGCCACCACGGAGTTACATAACTTCAGCTGATGCATGGCTAGCACAAACATACGGAAAGTCTGGTCTCTGAAAACGAAAAAGGAAAACAAGAAATGTAGGTTAAATATTAAGAAGGGGTGGAAATATCTCCACTGGCTGCTTAGATACGCGTGTGCGAGTATCTTCAGAAGCAGAAACTGTTGCTTGACATTCGCATGTTGCTTGAAACGTCCCAGTTTTCAGATGCAGCAGGAGGACGTGGAGCTGGAGTGGCTGCGACAGACGGAGGTGATCTACTACCGACTGGAGCGCAGCCACAGCAACGCGCTGCCGCAGCTCAAGCACAACCCTTGGAGCCTCAGGTGTCAGCAGCAGCACCTGCAGAAGATGAAGGAGAACGCCAAGCATCGCAACCAGTACAGTATCCTTCCAGAACCCGCGGGGCTTTTTATTTTTGAACATCCAATTATAGCAGAGTCCCGAAACAATGTTGGTTTATTTGAGGACATCAGAAGGTGTGGGCTCCTTCACTTCACCTGCAGAATTCATATTACTAGAAAACCTGACGTGGCGGCACACGATGCCCTGCGTTTTAGACCTGAAGATGGGCACGCAGCAGCACGGAGACGACGCAACCGAGGAGAAGAAAGCCGGGAAGATCCGCAAGTGTCAGCAGAGCACAGCATCCACGATCGGAGTCTGCCTGTCCGGCATGCAGGTAGGGTTTGAATGAAAATAAATAGAAAGAGTGGAGGGTTTTTCTGGGCTAAAAACAAGCTTTAAGTGTTGTTTAATTGTACTACTATTCTGTTTTCCTTGCTAACATCTTCCTATTTCTCCGTCCCTTCAGGTGTACCGGTATGACACAGGTCAGCTGATGTTCATGAGCAAGTTCCACGGCCGCAGGCTGACCTTGAAGGACTTCAAGGACGCGTTATTTCAGTTCTTCCACAGCGGACACCGACTGAGGCGCGAGCTCCTCTCCCCGGTGCTACGAAGGCTCCGAGACATGCAGGCGGCCCTGGAAGCCTGCGAATCCTACCGCTTCTACTCCAGCTCCCTGCTCATCATCTACGACGGGGCGTCCCTTCAGGAGCGCGGGCGCCTGCAGCCCGAGGACGGGCTCTCTGAGGGAGAGGAGGAAGAGGAGGAGGCAGAGACCGAACCAGACATTGAGGAAGAGGAGGCAGAGGCGGTGGCCGACGCAGCGCACGGCTCTTCCACCCCCGCCAACGACAGCGGCGGCGGCGACAGTGGGGGCCCAAGTGCTAGCCAGACCCTCTCGGATCCAATGGTGGATGTAAGGATGATCGATTTTGCCCACACCACTTGCAGACATTTCCAGGGTGACAGCGTGGTGTACGAGGGGCTGGACAGCGGCTACCTCTTTGGTCTCCAGAATCTGATCACCATCATCTCCGAGCTGGAGAACCGAAGCACAGAGTGAAAACTCCCACGGAGGACGAGTTCCGGAGGCCGCCCAGGTTTTTACCCGGACATATTTCCTCGCTCCTGCCGCTCGTGGCGCCGGCACGACAAACGGCATCTGTGCGACAGGCTCGGTGAATCTCCAGCCATCAAGAGGACGAGAAAGGGTAGCAAAGAAAGAGCAGCTTTGCGGTTTTTTTTCCAAAGAAAACATTTTGCACACAAAAACATGGACAAATCATGTTAGAGGAAAATAGGGCTACGTAAGAGGACAGGACTTTGTGTGTTTATGAGGACCTGGTCGATGGGGAGAGGTTGGGAGGTCACACTCTCCATCTGTTCATCCTGCCATCCTGCCTTTGGTGGCTCCTGAAGGAGAAATTCCCAAGCCACCAAAGGCAGAGAATGACTTGTTTCTTTACGACATCTTTCATAAAATAAACAAAAACATATAAAAATGTGGTTGAATGAGTACAACATTCCGTGTTATTAATGTTGTAACGATGATATTGATAAATATTGTTATTGGACATGTTTGAATACCTCTCGTGTGTCGTTCACAAGCCGATCAAAGCCTTGGGTTTGTGCTTCAGCTTCGTTTGGAGGCGACGGTGGTAAAGAGAGAAACCGCGGGCTTCCTGTTTACATGAAATTTAAATGTCAGGGGTTTTTTTTATGGAAAGGGTCCTGTAGTAGCTTCGCGCTGTCATAAGGAGTTCTGCCACGGCTACAGCATTTCCCTGGCGATCTACAAGCTTTCGGATTAAACAGAAACGGAGATTGTTCCCAGAGGATGACGCCACGTCACGCTGTCTCTCCACACTGCGTTCTAAATAAATATCTCTCCAGATAACCGCCCTGCAAGTGTTTCTTTCTGACAACCCCAATTATTGCTTTCTTTGTTGTGATTGCTGCTTGTCTTGAAGATTAGGCTGAAAGGATAACGTTTTACCGTAACCACGGTAACCCAGTGCCTTCTAATCTCTTAGAGTATGGGTCAGGGCAGTGTTAGGGGGATTAATGGCCGTGTACTCCACCCCTTCCTGAGCTGCCATTTGCATGTGATGTTCCAGTGAGGGATATGAAGATTGACTAGCCAGAGATAGAAAAGATAATCTTTATCTCCATCCTGCCTGGTGGAAGTGGTGGTGACGGTCAGCCAATGTTGTGTAACATCCCATAAGGGTCAGTGGAATGCTTTAACCGTCCAAACGACCCTGTGCTCATCTTTTACGTTACATGTGCAGTGTTCTATCCTGCCGTCTCTTTGGCCCTGTGCTTGGGGGGAGCTCTGTGGCACGCGTGCAAGTGTGTTTTCACCCTCTTTGGATGAATATGAGGATGTCACCGCATGTGGAGCAGTTGCGTAACACTGGGTAGAATCACTATGGCAACAACAGCCCAAGATGGGAAGAAAAAGTGTAATACCTATTTTGTTTTTTTTTTATTTTTTTGGTAGGGGCAACAAATCTATTTTTGTTATTAGGCATGTCAGTCAGGATCTCACCCAGGCTCCTTCCAATCCAGCAGCAGCTAATAAGGCAAAATAATTTGGTTTCCTCTCCTCCATCTGCTCATTTCCTCAGCTCTCTGTTGTCTGCCTGGTTTCTGCAGCAGGCCTAAGGTGATTCCAGTGCACCTATTTTTGTTTGTCCACATACGTCTATTTTTAAACTGGTTGGTGCTGTTGCACAATTTGATCCTAATTCAGTATAAAGGACTCATGCCTGCACCATCTCTCTTTTTTTGAATGTTTATGCAGGTACGGAGAGAAAAAGGGACCGAATCGATTTCAGCCTGTGACACGTGAGTTGCTGCCTCGCTGCGGACTCTGGCTGCCTGTTTAGAACTGCTCCATTGTTCCGTTCAACAATCCGGCAGGCAAGCAGTGAAGGCTGCTGCCTGAGGCAGTGAAAGAGGAGTGGGGGTTGAAGCCACTCAGCTCTGCTGCAGAGGTGCCGTTCAGTTTCCCTTCTTTTTTTTAGACCACCAGACCTCCATTACCTTCTTCTCTTTTGCAAAACATTGTGTTTTTGGCCCTGTGATCGATGCTATTATTAACCTGCAGTGCCTTCGACTGAAATAGTACAGCCTTTCACAATATTCCACACATACATTTTAGACGGAGGTTTTTGGGGAAACTGGGCTGTAACAACTGTAAAAATTCCTTTTACTTTAACCTATAAGAGAGAGCTCAGGTTTGCCGTTATTTCCAGTTTGCATTAATACGATGATCCATTTAATTTCTGCTCCAATTGGATGCCCTGATTAATTTAGCAGTGGTTCCTCTAACCAGGTCACAATCGTCAAAGACAGCAGCTCCAAATGTAAAACAAGGGTACGGTCTTTTCAATCCTGTTATGCTGCAGAGATGTGAGCTAAAATGATGATTTATGAAACAAACGTGGAACTCAGAAGATGATGTAACCGAAACGGACTTCATTACTTGAGTGTGTATTATTGCCACAAGCAAATTCCCAGCGACATAAACCCCTCATTCATTATTTCCTCCTGATCAGTTCCTCTGCTGTTAAACCACATTACTACATCCTGCCTGTGATGGCTAAAATTAGACTGTCTCATCATCACGTTCACATTTTGGTCATTTTTCCAAAGCGACTGACGGTGAGACTCACAGAACCGGACAGAAACACAAACTTATTGGAGTCAAAGTGGGGAAATAAAAAGCAAAATGAAGGTGAGAATAAATTAGAACATTGCATAACTGTCAGCTAAGGTCGAGCATTCGGACTCCCGGCGTACCCGCGGCCCGCCTGCGCCCGCGGTCACATTTATTCACGGTGACCCATTAAATACCAGTAAAGAAGCCAGCCGGGGCATGCCTTACCAGCCCCACACGCTCGCTGTGATCAGCCATGAAGGTCAGAGGCTGGAAATGGCTCAAGCCCATTTAGAAAATACCTGTTTGTAATTCCCACTCCCACTGCACAGCCGGGCTTTGATTGGATTAGTGGGATTACAGCAGTTTGGCTGCAGAGGCCGAAACAAAATAAATCATGACAAAAGAGGAAGAGCCAGTCTGTCTGTGCATAAATTCTTCGCGCGCGCGTGTGTGTGTGTGTGTGTGTGTGTGTGTGTGTGTGTGTGTGTGTGTGTGTCGTGTGGCACACACTCAGGGTTCTCACTGCCTTTGCTTTGACTTCATTTACTCCGGGTAACCAAACAAAATGAAGTGTAAAGAACCTCAACTTGCTTCTATTTATTTGGTTTTCGTCTTTTTGCCTGCGTCTCTGTACCCGCAGGTGCCCTTCGCTCGTCTCCAAAAATAATCCACTCTGACTCATCTGGAACAGAAAGGAGCTGATGGGATGTGGACCAACATCTTTGTGCGTTTGTGTCACTCTCCCACACAGCCTGCTGGTCCGTGTCTCTCCCTCGTATGGGGACTGACTTCAGGAAGAAGAGGACGACCACGCGGCCCCTGGGCATCCTAGCAGAGGTCATCAAGGTGGTGGAGGACTACCAGGACTACCTGGGCGTGCACACAGACAGCAGATCACAGAGGATGTCTACAATTTCCTTCCTGAGGAAGCTGAGGTCCTTTAGAATGTGTGGCAGGATGTTGGACATTTTCTAGCAGTCTGCTGGGGAGGCAGCACCGGAGCCGGCAACACCGACAAACTGAACAAACCAGTCAGGAAGGCTGGCTCCGTGATTGGGAGTAAACTGGACACCATGGAAGCTGTGTTGGAGAGGAGGAAGCTGAACAAACTGCTGTCTACTCTGGATAACCTTGATCGCCCTCTCCATCCGCTACTGGACAGGCACCGGAGCTCCTCCTCACTTTGCACACTGAGTCTTGTACATTTAGCCTTGCTGTAAGTTGCCACGCTGGTTTTTACCTCAACCCTCTTGCTGTAAATACAGTATTATTGCTGCTGTAACAAGTACATTTCCCTTGACTGGGATAAATAAAAGTATTTCTATTCTATTCTATTATCTTGGGGCAAGTAAGTCTGGTGCCATAGGGGGGGGATCAAAGTCTCCAATCTGAAGGTGAAAAAACACCAAAGAATTATGTAATCCTGCAAATAACAGGAGGTTCACTGACACCTTGGCTAATATCTTGTCTAATCTAGCCCAAGTCATGTGACAGAGACAACAGCACCACTTTTTAATGAACTTTTAAGAGATAAGCGTTTCAAATATTAACCTACTATGTGAGTGTTTGCAGAATCTAGATTTATTTAAATTCCATATGTGCTTACATTTTGCAAACAGTTGCCTTAACAGCGGTCTTGAAATCTTCCTGAAATCCGTCTTTATCTGTTATAATTGTGCAATTGATGATATCTTCAGAATTAGATAAGGAAGTCATTGTATTTAATTTGTTTTGTAAAGCTTTAATGTGTGTTAAAGCATCTCAACAAAAAACTCCTTGTATTTTTTTTGTTTCTATGCAAATTTAGATGCAAATACTTGTGTTCATTTCCATGTTAAACCCAAATAGACAAGTTTACATGATAGAGTGAAACACACATCCACAGCTGTGCTGTCAGTTCATCCTTCCATGTTTCTGTATCCCTGACTGAATATGAAATAAATTCCCTTACTACACGATTTTTGCAAAGCAGCCTCTGTTTCCTTGTGTTCGGTAGAAAACTGTATTCAAAAGTGTGTGAAAGGTGGTGACCAGAGTGGGGATGATTGATTGTATTCACCTGTGTGTTAGCTCACAGCTACTGTGACCATTGTATAACCACATGAACAAATATTTCAGTTTCAGAGGCCAAACGAGCACTCACAAACATTCTGCACTGACCACCCTCCCTCTATATTTGTATGTGTTTCACTGAGGCTTACCCTCATTCCCTTATTTACATAGACACACACGCACACCTATGACCAACAGTCCACGAGTATAATATAAAACTGTTGCAACACTGACCCCTTGTGGTAAATTGGTGAAAAGACTAGTTGTGTATTCGTTGCAGTACTTGGAGCGCACACATACTGGGCGGAAATGGCAGAGAATAACAACAGGAACAACAACAACAACAACAACAACAGCAACAATAACAATAATAACAAAATAGCAACAACAATAACAAGAGGAGAAGGAAAAAAAACATTAAAGACAGTGAACAAAAACTTAAATAAAAGTCAAGTCTTCTTTATTGGTCGACTATGGTATACATGCATGAAATACAGCATAAAATTCCAGTGCTCTCTGACCCACGGTGACCCAGCAGAAAATAAATAAAAAAGGAAAACTACTCTAAATAAATTGAAAAATTAACTAATAATAAGTACATAACAATAAACACTGAACACGGTTGTAAACAGTTGTAGGTTTGTAGGACAGTAAAAAATAAACAGTTATACAGAATAGAAATATTGAAGAAACAAGATGTATAATAATTGGGAATATTATATTCCGTTAACCGATGTAAGTTTAAAATCATTTTTTACACATTTAGTCCAACTCAACACATCTTAGTGAACGGTCATGGTCAGGCTTCTCTCATTGGTCGGTTCAGGGGGAAAGGGGCGGGGCCAGTGGCCGCGCTCTCCCAGAGGACGGCGCCCCCTGTCGGTTGGAAGAACGCTCTGTCCAATACGCCTTTCATTTAAATATTCATGCAAAAACTGCAGCCGTGTTTATTCAAATGTGAGAAAATGCGTTGAGCGTGCGTCGCAGTCACCGATGTCACAGATGTGCCAGTGCACGGCCGGCCTGTGCTCGTAGCCGACGTTGGCGTGCGTCTCGGAAAAGTGACGTGTGTTAGCGGCTGCTCTGGTGACGTGTCTCTACCGGACTCTCTTTCCCGACGGGGAGGCTGGATGGAAGCACACCGACTCCGCTGAGCACTCAAACGGCCACACTAACGCGGCAGGAGGCAGCCTAAGGACACTATGGGGAGTACGTGATACTTGTCTGCTATATCGCCGCCTTCGGAGCAATTTAGTGGGCCTTCTTTTGATCCGCTGTCAGTGTTATACTTGGAGCTTTTGTCATCGAGCTAATTAGCTAGCTTCGGTTAGGTTGGGTGCAACTTTTGCCAGTGTTACAACAGATAGATGGAATTTTCATCGTAAAGAAATGGTGCTTGTGTCAGTTAAAATCAGTTGTGGTCGTTACGGGGTGGTTAAACCTTGTCTGTTTACTTTATGCATCAAAGTTACTTGTTAATTGCACACTGGTTTTGCTGCGACTTAGCATCGCGCTAATGGCTAAATGAATGAATGCATGAATGACTATAATATTTTACTTTGAAGATCTTTTCAGTCGTTGTTTCCCAGCACGTAGATTAACGTGGACTTAGCTTAGAGATAACAACAAAGTTGCTCGGTGAGTCGAGTCCAGTGATTGACAGTGGGATCCCGCGTGGGTGCAGCCCACTGCTAAAGGCGCTTTTTAATCACACCTGCGTGGATCCCAGTCTGTGGTTGCGTGGATCCCAGTCTGTGGTTGCGTGTATCCCAGTTAGCAGGCTTCGTGTCTGATGAGCTGGACATGTTGCTGCCGAGCTGTACATGTTGCTGGTCCTGAGTGATGACGTAGCAGCTCCTGTGAGAACAAGCCTTCAGGAGGAGCCGCATCCCCAGGGGCCAGCTGCTGGCCCTCACTGGCCCTCACTGGCCCTCACTGGCCCTCGCTGGCCCTCACTGGCCCTCGCTGGCCCTCGCTGGCCTTCACTGGCCCTCACCGGCCCTCACCCAGGTTCCAGCTAACACAACCCCGGAGCTTCTTTTCACTCTGCCGTCTCTCTTTGCAGTTAAATTTTTGGAGGTCATCAAGCCGTTCTGTGCAGTCTTGCCGGAAATTCAGAAACCTGAAAGAAAGGTATTTCTAAGCTTTGGAGCCAATGTATTCAATATGGTTCATAATGTATGTGCAAGTCATATAATCAGAATATGTTTTCTACCCTCTCAGATTCAGTTTAGAGAAAAGGTACTATGGACTGCCATCACTTTATTCATCTTTCTAGTGTGTTGCCAGGTTTGTATCCCTTGATGCTGTCACATGATGAAGAAACTTTCTGCATCTGGGTTGTGAGATTTACGTTTGTTTGTTTGTTTGTTTGTTTGTTTTCTTTGTGCTGTCGATTCAGATTCCTCTCTTCGGCATCATGTCGTCAGATTCGGCAGATCCCTTCTACTGGATGAGAGTAATTCTGGCTTCAAACAGAGGTGTGTGAGGTGATTTTCTTAGCCTCACGGCGGATTTTTGCTCTTATCTGACTTAACAAAGTCTATCCTCGAGGCGGGAGGGGTCGAAGGTCCCCTGTTGTGTGCTCTGGCTGCATTGCCCCTTGCGCTGCTGCGCGTCTAACGCCGCTCACGTTGTGCCTCAGGTACTCTGATGGAGCTGGGCATCTCGCCTATCGTCACCTCGGGCCTTATCATGCAGCTGCTGGCCGGTGCCAAAATCATCGAAGTGGGAGACACCCCCAAGGACAGAGCCCTCTTCAACGGCGCTCAGAAACGTAGCTCTCGCCTTCCCTCCGCTCCTCCGTGAGAGGTTTAGTTCCCGGTTTGTCCGCTGACCGTTTCCGTCCTCCCTCTCCTCGGTCTTTCTGCAGTGTTCGGGATGATCATCACCATCGGACAGGCCATCGTGTACGTCATGACCGGCATGTACGGGGACCCTTCGGAGATGGGTGCTGGGATCTGCTTGCTCATCATCATCCAGGTCTGTAAAAAGCCCCTTTGTGCGTGTTTGCCTCGCTTTGACTCGGCGGCATCGTGCAAACGGCCTCCGTGTGGCGCTTTCAGCTGTTTGTGGCAGGTCTGATTGTTCTGCTGCTGGACGAGCTCCTCCAGAAGGGCTACGGTCTCGGCTCCGGTATCTCGCTCTTCATCGCCACCAACATCTGCGAGACCATCGTCTGGAAGGCCTTCAGCCCGACCACGGTGAACACCGGCCGAGGTAGGCCTGCTCCAGAGGAACGCAGCGCGCCAGATTTGTTTCCCCGGCCATCACCCCGCCTCTGCCCCTTCCTCCCACCCAGGGACTGAATTTGAGGGGGCGATCATCGCGCTCTTCCACCTCCTGGCCACTCGCACGGACAAGGTGCGCGCCCTCCGAGAGGCCTTCTACAGGCAGAACCTGCCCAACCTCATGAACCTCATCGCCACCGTGTTCGTTTTCGCCGTGGTGATCTACTTCCAGGTGAGCAGCTCCTCTCCGGGCTGGGACTCGTCCACAGGAAGTGGCGCAGACACTGCTGCGTTCTGATTGGACGGCTGAGGGTGTGACGAGAACATCGCCGTCCAGTTTGCTGAACTAAACGGTGGTTTATTTTAACTCGCTATAATCCTGAAAAGCCGGTTAGCTTGTTTGTTTTTGCCAAATATTTGCTAATATTTGCTAATAATACAGACTTGTCCCCCCCCCACCTCCCCAGGGCTTCAGAGTGGACCTCCCCATCAAGTCGGCGCGCTACCGCGGCCAGTACAACACCTACCCCATCAAGCTGTTCTACACCTCCAATATTCCCATCATCCTGCAGTCCGCACTGGTCTCCAATCTTTACGTCATCTCACAAATGCTTTCGACGCGGTTCAGCGGTAACTTCCTGGTCAACCTCCTGGGAACCTGGTCTGTAAGTATCCCGCTGTTTCCCCGGTGGAAAGTCCGGGAGCTTGTCCAAGGAGCTTGTCTGGTGTCCTCCGTGCAGGACGCCACCAGTGGCGGACCGGCCCGCGCCTACCCGGTGGGCGGCCTGTGCTACTACCTTTCTCCCCCGGAGTCCTTTGGCTCGGTCCTGGACGATCCGATCCACGCCGTGATCTACATCATCTTCATGCTGGGCTCGTGCGCCTTTTTCTCCAAGACATGGATCGAAGTGTCGGGCTCTTCCGCCAAAGACGTGCGTTTGTGTCTCCGCTCTGGCTTTTAACCCCCGGCCTGACGCTGGGCTAACGCTGCGCGCTTCCCTCTGTGTGCCCCAGGTAGCAAAGCAGCTGAAGGAGCAGCAGATGGTCATGAGGGGCCACAGGGAGACGTCCATGGTGCACGAGCTCAACAGGTAACGGGGACGCGGGAGGAGTGCTGTCTGCTGGCCTCCGCCTCCCCGAGCGTCGCTCCGTGTTCACGCCGGCTCTCTCGGCAGGTACATCCCCACCGCCGCTGCCTTCGGGGGCCTCTGTATAGGAGGGCTGTCCGTGATGGCTGACTTCCTGGGCGCCATCGGCTCGGGCACCGGAATCCTCCTGGCCGTGACCATCATCTACCAGTACTTTGAAATCTTCGTAAAGGAGCAGAGCGAAGTGGGCAGCATGACAGCGCTGCTGTTCTAAAAAACGACAACGACAACCTTCTGATTCCCAACATCCTCTCTGCTCTGTAACACCTTTGTTTTCCATCGTCCACCTCCAGCTGAGAACACTCTCGCGGTTACTCCCAGGGCTCCACATGGTATTGTGTCTCTTCAGTCCAGTTACACCAGTAGCTATTACTTATCTCTCTGCTGGCTGCCTACAGTGAGTTCTTACAGACTGTCTCATCAGCCGAAGAATGCCTAAAAGCACACCGGTGTGTCACGTTTACCTCAGGCACCGTTCAAGGAACACAGACATCAACAACCGTCGTGCTTATTCCAAGCTGAAAGCACTGTGCCTGGACATTTTTGGTGGGGAGATGACTTTTTAAAAAAAAAAAACAAAACAAAAAAAAAACCAAAAAGCCATGTTATGTTTGTCACAGGTAGCGACGACACTCGAGGATTGCGAGGGACTATAGTAGGTGTGAAAGTAGAAATAAAATATACTTGCACTCCTAAGATGGTTTCTGGCAGTCCCAGACTAGCTCTACGCGGTTTTGTTTTACGTTTTTTTAATGCCGTTTTAAAAGCCGCATTACATTTCTGTACACTCTTTACAGTACACGGTGTCCAGGCTGTCTCCGTAATCTCCAAAAGAGAGATGGTGTCTGTGGCCACGTTTGTTCCGAGACTGAACTGCTGCACAATACTGCTGAAACGGTTGGGAGGAAAATGGGATTGATAGGACAAAAAAAAGGGGTTCATGTTTTTTGGTTTGTTTTTACTTAATGTAACCAACATAATTGTGTTATTAAAAACACAGGATTTTTTCCAACACTTGTGATTTGACGTTTGTCACCCGCCAGCCTTCAGTAACGCTCAGCTTCCACTAGATGTCGCTGTATCGGCGATCAGTTTAAAGGCAGAGGGGTTGTCCCTGACGTCATCACTGTGCGCCCACATGCGCACAGGTCAGGGGTACGGAGCCGTCGGCCGCCGGCTAGCTTCTCAAATGAAACTCTTGCGCTTGTTGAGGGATTTCTGTCGCTCCGGTTATCTTTAATCAAAGTGGACCCTTTTCAACAAAGGCACTGATCTCCGAAGATGTCGTACTGTAAACAAGAAGGTCAGTTTGTCGTTTTCGTTCATTTTATGCCCATAGATGACTGGGCAATGTCATTGAGTCACGATGCTAGGCTAAATCTGAGTTAGCATTTCCCCGTGGTTAGGTTCAGAGCAGTGGCAAACATAGATTTAAAACCTTACACCATTGAGTTTCTTAAGCGTTGTGATACACTGTGCCTAATACAGTGTTATTGTTACATGTGGTTCCCATGAAAAACAGCAGTGCAAACGTGCTCCCGTCGTGCTCCTCTCAGGGGTCACTGTTGACTGAACAATCGCAACTCTTCATTATGGTGAACGTCGTAAATAATGTGCAGGACATTTTTCATCCGAAATATATATGTAACGATGTTTATTTTGTTGTCTAAGGCAAGGACCGTATCATTTTTGTGACCAAGGAGGACCACGATACACCTAGCAATGCGGAGCTTATAGCAGAGGACCCCGATGATCCCTATGAAGACCATGGTCAGCCCTTAAAATGGGAAAATTATCCTGTCCTCAAAGTATTTCCTACCTGACCAACATGCCTTGTTTACGCGACCTTATTTATTGTTTGCTTGTTCAGGGTTGATCCTGCCAAATGGAGACATCAACTGGAACTGCCCGTGCCTGGGCGGCATGGCCAGTGGCCCCTGTGGCTCCCAGTTCAAGGAGGCCTTTTCCTGCTTCCACTATAGCAAAGAGGAGGTGAAGGGTTCGGAGTGCATAGACCAGTTCCGCAGCATGCAAGAGTGCATGCAGAGGTACCCAGAGCTCTACCCTCAGGAGGAAGAGAACCCGACGCCGGCGGCCTCTGACCCGGCCTCGACCACTGCTTCCACAAGCCCCGAATCTGCTGTGACTTCAGAAAGTGACTCTGCCTCTTTGGGTTCAGAGGCTGCTGTGGCCCCTGGCAGCACGTTACCCACAGACAACTAGACTGCCACGAGACTGGGACGTCTCAGCGACCAGCTTGTAGTCTGGCTGTACTACCTGGTAGGCTAATCTGGAGGGTTTTACCGTTCAAGGTGGGACTCTGGTGAGCAGGACTTGGTCAAAGCAGGGAAATGTCCAAATATTCAGGCACATTTTGTGTTGCTGAGCACTTAAACATTGGTTCAGTTTTAATACCAACGTCATGCTATCTTCTGCAGGGACCTAACAACCTATATTTTATTAAATTCTTGTTTTGTCATGTCAGCGATTGTTAGCTTTTTTGTGTGTTTGTCCTGTTGTCCTGACCTTCACCAGGATTCATTTTGAGTACTTAAATGAAGTAAGACCCTGAGTCCATTTGCTTTTAATAAAGAACAAAACACAGATAGTGGAAACTGTGCATCCTGGTTGAAAACACGCCACTGTTCGGCCTCCCGGACGTCGGATCCTGTGTGTCTTTAGTCGGGAATCGTCTAGCGTCACGTGAACGTCCTGATTCAATGCTTTGACATGTTTTTTTTCATTCCTCACCTTTGAACACCAGTCAGGCTTTAGACTTCATTTCAGAGATCTCTGTCCAGCAACCACGTGCAGATTAAAAATGATTGTTTCAAAATGGCGTCTTTGTCTGATGGCCTTTGCTGAAATCAGCCAGGTTGGAGAATCGAGGTATTGATAACTTGCGTTAGGGTCCTCTGGGTGGCTTAACTATCAGCCTCTGTTATCTGGTTTCTTGATACTACGCTTAGACTGGAAACGGGTACCATTTCAGCCATGACTGGGTTCTCAGCGCTGATCTGTCCCAGCCTCCTCAGGACCTGCTGTCAGAGGTAAACGGACGCTAAAGCTAATTTTGTTTCCCTTGAATATTCAACCTAAGCGGTCGGTTCTCTGCCATCACAGCTGGAGCTGGTCCCACCGGGCTTCCGGACAGGACAAGTGCAGCCATGTTGGGTCCAGGACAGCGGACAGATGCTGATGGGGCCCAGGGAGAGCACCCTTGGGCCCCAGGGAGAGGCCTTCTGAACTTTGACTGGCACCTCAGCGTGGGTTCCTTTGTCACGAGCGGACAGGTGGAGAGGCGTGGGTGTGCCGAGAGAGAGGAGCTGTTTCCACAGCCACCTGGGGTCCTGATCTTTGTGATTTTGGGCCCCTCGCTGGCTACGTCTCAGTAGCCTGAAACACACCTTAATGACTAATACGATGCTGTGATCAGGCTGCTTTGAAACCACTGATGTAATCTGATTCTAGACCTTTGGAAACTCTTTAATCTGGTTTCGACTCCCTTGATGAGCTCATTGGTTTGAGTCAGTGCTGCGTTGAAAAAACACGTGACTTTTCATCCGATCCAGATTTTCACCCACATATTCGTTCGCGCTAGTCTCGGTGTAGCAACAACGACATCAGACAGAGGTTTAGTGGTGCTGGGCTAACCAATCTCAGGCTGCTCTCAGGACTTTCCACCCAAGGGGGCCTGAGGTGCGCGATGCCTCTGATCCGCCATGGGAGACCCTTGAGGTTATGATGCTCTTGTGGCCCCAGAGTGTGGACATACCATGCGTCCATGGGGTCTTCCCCTCACCGGGGGTCAAAGCTGTCGTTATCGTGCTCAAGCACGGTGTGTAAAAGCATGCTTTCCAACTGAATCTCATCAGCTCATCATTACTGCCATTATCATCGCTATCTTCAACGTCACAAGCACTGCGGTTCCTTGAAGCATCCTGGGATTATTACATTATCTGTACTTTTTATATTTTTTATTTCAGACTGGACTATTGTTAAAATGCTGACTTTGTCCGGTCTGATGCAGGCTGAGGCTTTATTTTTGTATGAAACTGTAAACATGAATGTTTTCAGAGGTCAACAGAAAGCAACTATGTCTCCATCTAGAGGCCAATCTTGGTACTGCAACGCGCTGGAACCCAGTCTTACTGGGACCGTCTCTCACTGGACTGGGACCAGGGCTGCTCTGGACACCAAACTGATCTGCACAATACACAATCATCTGTTGCTGCGGCGGTTTGATAAAGGAAATAGGGAACTAGGTGACAGAAAGCAGACCGGTTGGCTTCCGCCTGTGATTGTAGCGTTCCTGGCTCTCCTTTTTTTGCGGTTTATTACTCACCCAAAATAGATTTGTCAGTATCCTGTTTCAGGTCTGTTTTTTTCCACCACGCCGCCTCTTGTTTGCACTTTGAGTATTTCAGAGAAACAACGCGTGTTTCCCTGAAACAAACACACACAAAAAAAAAGTCCTGGAGGAGAAAAGAAAAAGACTAATTTGTCTTTGTGCCACCAAACCAGTTTTTTTTTGCCCCCTTTGCATGAACTCTGTCAACCTCCAGTCCTCCCACCAGCTCTGGGTCTGCAGTGGGATACAGGGAGGCCTCGACATGAGTCCTTTGTTGCTCAAACCCCCCAAAATTATGAAAAATTACATTTTATTAAAGGCTTCTTGTAGATAATTCTCCCCACCGAAAAGAGTTTTACTTGTTCTAATAAGAAGAATTGCTTATATTTTGTGGTGGGACCTCACTCTTCAGCCTGCTCAGTCCCAGAAGTTAATTATACTAACATTCTTTTTTTTAAACCCTCTTGGATAGAACATAAAAAGTCCGTTAGTGGAATTTTCCAGCGTCTCGCTCCCTGATTACGCGCCTGGCTCCTTTAAGGCGCACATTTCACTTGAGAAACATGAGTGATGTGTCGGAGGGTGGCGCCCGGACAGACAGTGACAGTGACAGTGACCGGCCGTGAGAGGGGAGGGCTCCGGGGGCCGCCGAGATCATCAGGGGGTCACCGGGATCAGTGGAACCAGCTGGCCGCTGCGCTCTCCGACTCCTCCGCCAAGAAATGATTTGAGGTTCAAAATTTAGTTCTTCCGTTAAAAATCAGATCGATTTTGGAGGCTTCTGTCGTTTGTGTTGGACGTTGGATCCTTTGGATTGACCGGACTTTGGCGCCGTGACAGCGGGGCGCAGGAGCCTCGTTCGTGCGCTCCAGGAAGTGATTTTCTGTTTTTTTTGGATTTTTTGGAGTTTCGCCACCCGTTTTTTATTTCTGGTACTTTCCTCTTACCTTTTTTTTAATTATTTGGCTTTGCTCTTGGCGAAAAGCCGCGTGAATATGTTTCAAAATGGAAACCCAAAAGAGGAAGACGCGCTCAAATCTGAACCGGGCTCCCAAGAACCGAAAGCGCCCAGGGTGGCGGCTGCGCCCGGGGGGACGCGAGCGACGCCTCCGCACAGCTCCTGCTGCCCGTTTATCCCAAACCTGAGATAAAGCGCCACGCAGGATCGGACGATTACAAAGTCTCCACGCGGGTTCTGGGTCTGGGGATCAACGGGAAAGTCCTGGAGTGCTTCAACAAGAAGACCTGGGAGAAGTGCGCACTGAAGGTACCCGACTCACCTGCGCCTCTGCGCAAAGAGCCACTAACCCACGCTAATGTCGACAATACTTGATAAATAAAACATACTGGGCTGTGATTACACACAGTTAATTAGAGCAAACAGCCGTGGAGACAGTTAAAAGTGTGGGAAAAGCAGGTTTAATTCATTCATAATTCACCCCAAACTGCAGTATCGGTAACTTTATTTAGTTACTCCTTCAACGTGCTTCCAGGAGCTCTTCCAGCACTCCATCAGCCCAGCTGTGTTTGAGTGTGTGTTCCTCTCGTACCGGACCACAGAGGTGTGTTTTGAGAAGTCTCTGGCTGCGTGTTGGTGCGCCTGAGATGGGTCCCTCCACCGGCCCGCAGACTCGCCTGGACTCCGCTGGTTTCCGGCCAGGATCAGCCTGGAGATGACAGAGAAGAGCTGGAGCGAAGAGAGGGTGGAAAAAAAGGAAAGAGCCACAAATATTGAAATCCCCCTGTGTGCCAGAAGGAAGAGGGACATAGAACTGCATATTCACAGCATCCTCAGGGTTTATCTTAACAGATGGGTGGAAATGTAATCTAATCTGCAGCCGCAAGAGAGCCAGGCTTCACGTGTGGATTATCCATCAGCGTTTAGGTGAACAACGATGTCCTGGTAATAAGAATGAGGACGTCAGACCTCCTTGGAAGACAGTGATGCTCACCTCTTTTGGGAGGTGATGCGGAGGGCACCAAGCCTCATTCCGGCCGCTTTGTTGACCCGTTGTCACGGCTGCTGATCTTTCATTCACAATTTGACTCAATCTGACTCTGATGAGTTTCCTCAGAAGGCCAGAAAGGCCTGGAAGTCATGTGATCTTGAGCTGCGCTGAGTGGGAATCTTGTAGGAATTCACCTAAACACCTAAACGTTAGCATATTATACCTACGGTACCGTTGATGAGAAGCATTGGAAAGAATTATTGGAGGTTTTAGGAGTGATACAGTCAAGTTGCCATGACGCTGCTTACGCGATTAAACCACAGATACTAGCATGAACTTACCGGTGACACCGGAGATGCAGCTTTTACACCTCCAAAATCTTCCTCAAGTCGTTTATTTCTTGTTTTTCCTGCAGCAACCGTGATGCATGGTGGCGAATCAAAACAACCCACTTTCAACCCGATTCAAGCTCAACGCCTCAGTTAACCACAAAGGTTAATAATTACATTTACGACGGTGCTAATCTCTAACCAGAATTCCCACAAATACAGAACGGCCCTCAGGTCCTGCTGTAAACCCAAAGAAACCAAAGACAGGAACCTTTTTTAATGAGACGCACAATCCAATGAGTGTAATCATTTTTAGCAAACATGTTGGACCAGGAAGAAGGTGTTTGATTGGTGACCGTCCTCAGGCGGTCTCATAGGGGAAGACGGGTAATCTGATCTGCATTCTGCCGTCGTCCTCGCAGCCGTCCGGGTCCACACCGTCCAGGTTTATTGGGGCCAATCTGGTCCCACGGCAGGAAATGAAGGCCCGCCGGCTCGCACGGCTGTCGCAAATCTGTCGATGACACAGTAGAAGAAACAAAACACGCCTTCCGCAATTACTCCGGCAACACTGCCCACAGATACACCAGCGGAAGTCTTTAACCGCTGGTTGTTGTTTTTTTCTGGCCGTGTCGCTAAAAAAACGGCCTTCGCTTCCTCTTTGACCTAAAAATACAAGTGTGAGCAAATCTGTGGAGAGGCTCCGATAGACGTGATTTCAGTGCAGGTACTTTGAACATTCTTGACCTTTAAACAATAGTTTGTAGCTGGAGACCACAGGTGTAACCTGTGTGTGTGTGTGTGTGTGTGTGTGTGTGTGTGTGTGTGTGTGTGTGTGTGTACGTGTGTGTGTGTGAGTCAGTTTATGTGTGCAACATGGCAAGTGTGATAGATGGATCACTGTCATATCCCAGAATAAACTATGACTGATGATGTCTGTTATGTTAAGGCTGACCACCTGCCACTGTGTGTGCGTGTGTGTGTGTGTGTGTGTGTGCGCGCGCGCGTGTGTGTGTGTGTGTTTAATAAGCGAATATAATAAAGACCGCATTGTATTTAGTCAATAAACCACCAATGTTTCCAACTAATAACATGTTAGAGTTAATTATTTCAATAAACGGTCTCCAGCGTCATAAATGTGTGTTGCTTTTCATTCTTCCTCTCAGGTGTCTTCATCAACTTTCTCTTCTTCACCTCTAATAATGTGTTTACTCTCAGCAAAGAAAGCTCTGATTGATTCTCTGACTGTTTCCCCAGATTCTGTATGACAGCCCCAAGGCCAGGAGGGAGGTGGAGCTCCACTGGCGCGTGTCCGCGGGGCCCCACATCGTCCGCATCATCAGCTTGTACGAGAACATGTACCACGGGAAGAAATGCCTGCTGATTGTGATGGAGTGGTAGGACGCACCTTTAACGGCCGTCGTCTTCTGGTGGAATCGAGACGGGCCAAACACGCTGTTTCCTCCTTGTTTCCCCTTGTGCCAGCATGGAGGGAGGAGAGCTGTTCAGTCGCATCCAGGCGAAGGGCGACCAGGCCTTCACTGAGAAAGGTGAGACCCGGACGCACCCTGAACGCATCGCGGGACGCCGGAGACGGAGGCAGACGACGTTCCTTCACCAAACCTGTTTCCAGGCGTTGCTGCCGGTTTGAGAGTGTTTTTTTTTCTCCTCTCTTTCCCTCCCAGAGGCTTCTGAGATCATGCGGGACATCGGCACGGCCATCGACCACCTCCACCGCATCGACATCGCCCACAGAGACATCAAGGTGCCGAGAGGAGGGCGCGGCTTCGCGCGCTCGCCTCACTCGCTCACTTGTCTTCTCGTCCGTGTCTCCTCGCCAGCCGGAGAACTTGCTGTACACGTCCAAGGAGAAAAACACCGTCCTCAAATTAACCGACTTCGGCTTTGCGAAGGAGACCTCGCTCCACAACCCCCTCCAGACGCCCTGTTACACGCCCTACTACGTGGGTGAGAGAACCCCTCCAACCGTTCTGTCAATCAAAGTCAACCTTTCACGATCGTTGGTGCTACTTTGATTTTTCCCGTTTGTTGCGGATAAGCTCCTGAAGTTTTGGGGCCGGAGAAATACGACAAGTCCTGTGACATGTGGTCGCTGGGCGTCATCATGTACATCCTGTGAGTAAGGCGGCGCCGTTCTGAGCACGTCGTGTTGTGCGCGCTCACCAGGGCCTAAAAATGGCGTTGTGCTGCGCGGGTGCAGGTTGTGCGGCTTCCCTCCGTTCTACTCCAACACCGGCCAGGCCATCTCACCCGGGATGAAACGCAGGATCAGGATGGGCCAGTACGAGTTCCCCGACCCGGAGTGGGCCGAGGTGTCGCAGGAAGGTGAGCGATGACAGGACGACGGCGCGCACAGAGAAAGATGGCGTCTGCGTCACGGAACCCGAAGCTCTGAGCAGCTGCCTCTGTCTCCGCCTCGCCAAAGCTCATAAACAAACCCTCCCAATGTAATCAGATCCAGCCCAGCACCCACGTGCGCTTCCCGGCACGTTCCTCCGGTCTAACCAATAAAGGCTCAGCCGACTGTGTCAAACTTCACTGCGACTTATGTAACTCGTGATTGACACAGCTGTCAGGAACAGAAGTGAGCAACAGCCCCTTTCTTTTCCTGTATGTTCACATTTACCTGAAGCCGGAGGTCAACTCAACGTTTCTAACTCCAGTTTTGAAGCTTCTCGGCGTTTGTTTGTGTAAATGTCATCTTTTCTTCCATCTTTTTTTTTTAGCCAAAGACCTGATCCATCAGCTGCTGAAGACGGACCCGAACGAGAGAATGACCATCACACAGTTCATGAACCACCCCTGGATCAACGTACGTCCACCCATGGCGCCCACCTCCTGTGCTGTTTCCCCCACTCCTAACTCACATCTGCGTGTGTGTGTGTGTGTGTGTTTGCGTGTGCAGAAGTCCATGGTTGTCCCCTCCACCCCGCTCCACACCACCCGCGTCCTGACCGAGGACAGAGCGATGTGGGAGGACGTGAAGGTTAGAACCGCACCAGCACCCACCTTCGCTGGCCAAACACACACGCTAAAATACGGAGTCTTCAGATCAAAATGGAGATGAAAAATCCCCGAAAACAAAATTTCCCCTGATGTCTGTTCAGGGAGACCTTTTCAGCATTCATCTGTCGACCTTCTCTGTTTTCAAACGCAGACTCTCACAGTTCAAGGTGAGGTGATGTCATAGAGATGTCGTCAACGTTTACAGAGATCCTCCGATAACACAAATATTTTGTTAGTCAGTCTGACTCTTGTTCCTGTGACGAGTACGATGAGAAAAAGAGCGAGAGAAATCAGGGTAGGGTACAAAGTACAAAGTTTTCTGAGCTCAGAAACGTTGAGGTCTGAGCTAATGAAATTGGGTTACTGATTGAAAACTTTTGAAAAGTATACATTTTAACTTATATGTCCATATTTCAGTTCATTCATTCATTCATTCAGTACATGTTTATTTATCCTTCTAATTAACCTGTAAAACTCTACTTAACCACGAGGTGGCAGCAGAGGCCAACATGGGCTCTAATATGAGGCAATAAAAGTCAAACTTCTGCCTCTGATTCCACATTTAAAACGAGCCTCACGCTGTTTGCTCTCTTACACTCACTTTGGGCCCAATTCCAAGCCAACTATCTCAATTGCACCATTACGCCATTCTCCATTGCTGCAAAAATCATGATAAATTCACATTCCTCCACAGCTGAATGAACGATGTTGAGGAGATAAAAGTATGAATAGATACACACAATATACTTTTATTCAGTCCTGCATTTGGCAACCTGACACGCAAAAAAAAACCATAGTGCAGTCCTCAGATATTTTTCCTTCTATAGTCCTGCCTTCTGCACTTTTATAGCTGAGCATAAAAGCTGGAAAAATACAACTTTTTGATGAATGAGGTGCTGACGCTTTCACTGTCGCAAAAGCACACGGACAGATGAAAACAGGACAGTTTGTTATGAATTCTTTATCTGATCTCAACATTTATGCAGAAATCTTCCTTCATGGAGGATGTGCAGCCCCGCTGCCGTTCACGCAGAAACGCTGGCTGGAACAATCTGTTCATCCTGCATCCATGTGGTGAATCACTGAATTTGGAGTTCCTGATAATGTATCAACCAGTCTAAAAACACCTCAACCACTTTACAGCCTGGTTCTGGTACCTCTTCTGATTATTAAAACAGTTGTTTTTACTAAAATGGAGGGAGGCTGCTTATAGAAAAAGTGCACATTTCTTTTGTTGAGGCAATATATTGTGTTTAACCTATGAAGTAATTCTCATGGTTGCTGCAACAAACCTATCTACCTTTCTCAACCCCCCCAAAAAACAGGTTTGTATTTCTCCATTCAGCTTTGCAACATTTCCTAAAGAACTGGTTGACTTTTGTTTCTGCAGTTTTTTTTTTTTCCCTGTGGCTTTCTCGTCCTAAACTGGCACAAACCGACTCGTTCTTTGGTTTATTATATTTGTCATTAGGGTGATTTCCTTACCCCAAAAAATAACAATTTATGAATATGATCCACAAAATGAACAGAATTAATCATTAAAATGATCAAAAACTCCCTTTTTTTGGCTGGAACGTGCGCTCGTGCAGCCCTCCCGCTGACCTCCACGCTGTCCCCCACAGGAGGAGATGACCAGCGCTCTGGCCACCATGCGGGTGGATTACGATCAGGTGAAAATCAAAGACATCGACACCTCCAGCAACCCGCTGCTGAACAAGAGGCGCAAGAAAGCCGCTGCTGGGACGAAGGGTGGCGCCACGGGCTGCCAGAACCAGTGAGACCGCCGGCGGAGCTGCGGTGGGAAGGACAGCCGACGATGGAGGAGAAGAGCCGAGGAGAGCGAGATAGAAGGGTGTGAAGGAGGAGAATTCCTGAAACGAGTGAACGGAGCCGGAGCTGGATGTTCGTGAGCCCTGGAGACCCAGAGGTGTCACCCGCCTCCTCACTCTTCAAGGGTTTTTATGGGTACTTTTTAGATCCTACTTGTTTTTAAAGTTCATCTGTGTAGACATGAAGTTGATTGTAGTGATTGTGTGTGTGTGTGTGTGTGTGAGCGTGGAGACACGCGTGTGCTCAGCGCCGACGGCCAACCAGCACTCGTCTTTTGTCCCATTACTGTCCGTCTCTCGCTCACTTCCTCAGACGCGGTGACGTTTGTGTGGAGCTCGATTCTCTGGGGTTGTGACACTCTTACTGGCAAATGTGTGTGTGTGTGTGTGTGTGTGTGTGGTCAGTCGGTGCAGTTGAGTAACCGTTGTTCCAGTATAAGAGCTGCAGCCTTAACCTTCAGAGCTAGGTGACCTTTGTTGGAGGACATTTCACATCCAAGCGGAAACCAGCAGTTTGTAAAAGCCTCATTCAGCCAAACGGCTGAAAATAAAGAAGAAACTGAAGTAAACGTGTGTGAGAAGTGTTGTGTGTCCATGTGAACTGTGGCTTTTGTGGCGGAGACCATGGCTATAAATAGTAGCGGAACAGTTATGTGGGACGCGAGCATCTGACGGGAGCTGGAAAAGGTCGGCGCTGACACCCGTGGCCGGCACCTTTCCCCCACTTGGGTCACATGGTGCCAGTATTTAGGGGAGAGGTGGTCGCCACGGCCACTCAGGCCCCGTGACCTAAGCGCCGTGAGGGTGGAAATCCGGATCCTTCAGCTGTTGTTTGTCCTAAAAGGATTCCAACAGTAAAAGATGTCAGAATGGCGTCGCCTGGGTCACCTGATCCCTCAGATGTCCCTCCGATTCCTAAATCGCTCTCCTTCTCATTAGCACACCCCACACACACACATGTAAGAAGGGAACGCGTGCCTTCGTTAGCTAGACAATGGAAACCCCTGGCTGGGGGGCCCATCGGGGGAGCCGTTAGGCTCCCGTCCCAGGAGGGAGCCAAGTGTTGACACCCAGGTGTGAATGGGTGGAAAAAAACGGTCGGGCCCAGGCCAGGGTTGTCTGCCCTTCGTCCACACCACCCGTCCCCTCGAGCTCAACCTCTTTACCCCGCTTCGTCGGATGAGCGACCTTTGTCCTGTAGCTGAGGGGGAACAGCTGAGGCCCGTACGGAGGTGCTGGATCTCCATGTTGGACCGTGAGCTCGTGGACGTCCGTGCGTTTGTAAACATAAACAACAGCGGACGGACAGAAACGGACAGGAATGTGGGACGAGTGAGAGCCTTGGTGAGCACAGATGTCTGTCCTCTGTCCCCCAGCCATCATCTTCATCAGTCATGGTGAAATGGTCTCTGTTTCAAGAAGATCACCGGACGCTGTCACGCACGGGAGGGACAAAAGATGTTGTTGTGCGTGTCTGGTGCAAGGAGAAATGATGAAACGTAAGCAGAAGAACAAGTTCTGCAAGTGAGACTTCCTGGCTGCTCGGGATTCTTGGTATAAGCCGCCACCACCCATCTGGAATCTGTTCCTCCATCTCCATCTGGATGGTCTCTGACACGGAACAGGCTCCTGGGTCACGTCTCCACTGGAAGAAAAGAACAAAAGCTGGAAAACAGAACGCGTGCGTGTGTTGGTGCATCCTTAGAGCTCCTTATCCAGGCCGGACGTCCACCAGAGGTGGGCGGGTCTGTGGGAGGCTCCGGGGGGGGGGGGGGGGGGCGGTAGGTAAACGGCAGCCTCCCTCCATCCACTGGAGGAGAGAGCTTTTCTCCTGGCTCCCGCATACACACGCTCACACACATATACACACACGCACGCACAAGCTCGGTGGGTGTGAGCGCACCGCGAGCATCAGCGCTCCGCAGGCTTCTCTTACGTCCGCAACCGCAGGCGCTCCGAGCAGGGCTCCGCGATGAGAGGCTGCTCCAGCCGAGCCAAAGGCACACAGCACCAGGGCAGAGCGGGTAAGAGGCGTCGCTGTCGGGGTCTGGGAAAAATGGAAGAGTTGGGAAAAAGGAATGGGGGAAAAAAAACAAACAATAATAATAATAATTATTATTTATAATAATAATAATAAAGGAGGATCTCTGAGCGTAAAGGTGGGCGGGTTCGGGGGAGTGAACGTGAGTGTAAACAGTCCTTCGGAGACCTTTACCCCACATGACAAATAAAAGCAGCAATCTTTGTGTTTTTACTGTTTTTACGAGCCTAATTTGGAGGAGAAGCAGATGAGCCGTGACGCGAAGGACGCAGATCCACTCGGATGTTTGTGTGCTGCAAGTGAAAGAGGAAATCAGAACGGTGACAGCCTTTCCTCCCCTTGCTGGCTGTTCAGCTGGCGCCGAGCTGGTCGGAGAAGCTGGCTGATGGTTTCATTCCGGGCTGGCTTCTCCCTTCAGCGCCGATCGGCGGCGCGTCTGTGCGCTTTTCTGGCAGCGTCCGGCGCGCTAGAAGGGCC
Source organism: Tetraodon nigroviridis (assembly GCA_000180735.1). NCBI lineage: Eukaryota > Metazoa > Chordata > Actinopteri > Tetraodontiformes > Tetraodontidae > Tetraodon > Tetraodon nigroviridis. The sequence goes on along the minus strand of CAAE01014479.1, from coordinate 1,492,573 downwards.
AGTGTCTGCCGGTTCAAATCCCAGTCTGAGAGGAGGAGATCCGCGTCCTGCTGCAGCCCACAGCCCGGACAGATCGCCTCGTTTCACGCTCTGGTCTGTGACTGCAGCAGATGAGATAAAACAGCCGAAAATAGCGCGCCGTCTGGCCCGGTTCTACAAGCTGGAAACGTCCCAGAATCAGCTCCGATTTCACGCTCAACTTTGGTCGAGAGTCGACCTTTGACACACTTGTTTTATTTCCCACTCTCGAGGTGCGAGTTGGTCCAAAAGAGTGCGTGAGCCAGAACGCGCGCGGCGCAGGAAGGCAGGCACCAGCGCCCTGGATGTTTGCAAACACCCTGGCCCTAGTCCCAAATCTGTCATTGCTCCTTTTGTTTTGTGTCACACAAGCTGTCGCCGGTGTTTCACTCTTGCTTCTATTCTCGGGACCCACTGTGGGCTTGATTTCGTGGGCCCGGAACCTTTTTCTGCTTTCTGTTGAGGCGATTCTCCGCGCGGATGTGTGTAAGTGTGTCGCTGAGCCTATTTGCAGACCTGATGAACACGACAGAAAAGAGAGACTTCTTTTTTTTTTTTTTTTAATTAGAAACCCTCCATCCTGCCATATTTAGGTCGCCTCTTACTGCAGAGATGACTCCAAACCTGAATAGAATCGCGTAAAAGATGGTGGCATCTGGATAAGCGCAGGCTGACCTTTCAGTTTGAGCGCTTGACCTGACACCGAGGAGTCCACTGCCAGGCTGTGGTGGAGTCAGGGTGAGGGTAATACTGCCACCTCATGGAGCTTCTCCACTAAAGACTGGCACCAGTTCAACTGGTTTCACCCCAGGAAGATGCTGGTTTGAGAAACCTTCCAGCCTGTATTACTCACCATTCCAGAAAACCCTGGATTGTAGTCTTCTGGTGAAATAGGGCGGGTAGGTTTTGTCAAATATGTGGGACGTCACAACTGCCATTTTCATTGATCAGGGCTCAGTGGTTAGTGTCGTTTTGGAAACACCAAACTAGAGTGTGTTGAGAAATACTGCAACAATATGCTTTAAGATCTACTTTTATGCAGAACACGAGCAAGGCCCATCCACAACTAACCTTTCTCATGACAGTCATATTGTAATTGGTTGATACTGAGTGGCTGCTGTGTGTCTATTTAAATGCACATTGAAATCGCTGATTGCAACAAGTTTTTCTTTCTTTTTTCTGAAACTTGAAATGCTTACCTAGCCCATTTCAGTCTCTATTTATGCCAAATACTATAAAAGCACCCAGAGACGAAATTATATTGTAAAAGGGGCTATATAAATAAAAATGAATTTAATTTAATCAAATCCAGATAAAGAAAAGCCATGCAGCCAATATGTAATTAGACCAAGGTACCATCGGGGGTCGTACATTTTCACACCAATGTACTATTTCAACTACAACTATTTTTAAGATATCAGTATCACTAAAAGAGCAACTTTTTTACTGTTTTGACGTGCAAATACACTTGGTGTGAAACGAACAAAAAAATCTGCAAATGTTTTACAAATCAGAAAATTATCCTTGCGCTACGTTTTGTGCTCTTACGGTTAAGCAGAAGCTGTGTTGCGCTACAGTTTCCGTCGTTACGGTCGGTTTCGGTGGCCTGACAGAAGCACGTGATGCTGGGGGAGCGAGAGCGGAGGGACAGAGGGGGAGAGGGAGCGAGAGAGCCGGGTCGTCGGTAATCCTCGTCCTCCCGAGCATCGCTGATGAAACACCGGTCACCCTCCGGGCAGCACCACGGGAAAAGACCCCGTGTTCCCGGCGCCTCCGCTTCCTCCTCCGGCGAACAGACGATGGAGGACAAAGGGCAGTCGAACCCGCGCGAACTGACCCAGAACCCGCTCAAGAAGATCTGGGTGCCGTGCAAAAACGGCCTTCCAGACAAGCACATTTCTCAGAGGAAAGGTGCGTATGCAACGTGGCGGCAGTTGCTAGCGTGATGTTTAACCGTCGTAGAAGGAACGGAGGACCTGAAAGTGGCGGCTCCGCCTAAACGAGCCGCGTTTGCCCGCAGTCTGACGCCCTCCGGGGAGCTAGCTAGCGGAGCGGCCGGTTCACCGAGTTCGGCCGTCTTGCCGCCGGTGCCCCGTTGTTACCCAGTTATGTAAGGACTGGCCGGCTGCTGGACTACCGGGGAGGACTGCTCGCACGGAGGGGAAAGACTGGCCCCGGGGTGGCCATGTCGCTGTTAGCCGGTGGTAGCTGTGGTCAACAGGGTTGTTTAGCTGCGGTCAGCGGGAGGTCAGCGGGAGGTCAGCGCATCCTCCCTCACCATCACCATCCTCACCATCACCATCAATGCTTTGGTTGATATACAGTACTAATATGTGGCAGATCCAGTTATCAGATTTGATGTGTTTTTCGGTATATATTATCAGACGTTTTCCCGTTTCTGCGTTCACTAACCTTCACAAACCCTCTTTTTTTGTTCCAGTATGTATGACCAACTGTCCCACCCTGATTGTGACGGTAGGACTTCCAGCCAGGGGGAAAACCTATATCTCCAAGAAGCTGACCCGCTACCTGAACTGGATCGGAGTGCCCACCAGAGGTGCAGCCCGGCTCACGATTAGCACGTCAGCGTCACCCGAGTGGATCTCGCTGTGTTGTGCCGAGGAAGTTAATCCCTTATTCTTTTCCCCCTTTCGCGTAGAGTTCAATGTTGGGCAGTAGGAGAGAGTACGTGAAGATCTACAAGTCCTTTGAGTTCTTCAGTCCAGACAACGAGGAGGGGCTGAAGATCCGAAGTAAACTGAGACACACCGCTTCGGGTGAACGCCACCATCTTGGCAGTTTTCCCTTTGATGTCTTTCTCCTTTGAACAGACAGTGCGCGTCTGCCGCGCTGAACGACGTTCGCCAGTATCTCACAGAAGAAGGAGGACAGGTTGCGGTCTTTGATGCGACAAACACCACCAGGGAAAGGAGGGAGACCATCATCCAGTTTGCAGAGCAGAACGGTTTCAAGGTACCGCGCTGCAGCGCCGCACGGCTTCGCTCTGGCGTGGGGGCCAAGCCTGATCCGCTCTCTGCTCTCCTCAAATGTAGGTTTTCTTTGTTGAGTCTGTGTGCGAAGACCCAGATGTCATTCAGGAGAACATAGTGGTGAGTGTCTTTTTGCTGATTTAGCTTCGTTTTTGCGGAAGAAAAACACGTTTTTGGCCACACGCTCACCCAGCTGATGTTTGTGGTGTTGCAGCAAGTCAAGCTGGGTAGCCCCGACTACACAAACTGCAACACAGAAGAAGCGGTAGAAGACTTCATGAAGAGAATCAAGTGCTACGAGAACTCCTACGAGACGCTGGACGAGGTGCTGGACAGGTGAGATGCGCGCTAACCTGCGCCCAAACACGCGTGTGCTCTCTGATTCAGGGTGAAGGTTATTACACAACGGATGAATGAATAAAAGCGGATCCCCTCTCTTCTCCTGTTGGATTAACGCTTTAGGGATCTTTCCTACATCAAGATCATGGATGTTGGTCAGAGGTACATGGTCAACCGGGTGTTGGACCACATCCAGAGTCGGATCGTGTACTACCTCATGAACATCCACATCACGCCGCGCTCCATCTACCTGTGCCGCCACGGCGAAAGCGAGCTCAACGTCAAGGGTCGAATCGGGGGCGACTCGGGCCTCACGTGCAGGGGCAAAGAGGTATATCAGAGTAGAAAACGTCTCCTGGACGCTGGTCCTCCGGGGTGTTTAAACGAGTGGAAAATGTCCCCTGTTTTCAGTTTGCGAAGAAGCTGGGTCAGTTCATCCAGGCGCAGGACATCGGGGACCTGAAGGTGTGGACCAGCCAGATGAAGAGAACCATCCAGACGGCGGAGGGCCTGGGCGTGCCCTACGAGCAGTGGAAGGTCCTGAACGAGATCGACGCAGTGAGTCCCGGACCCTCCGCTGCAGCTGCCGCCGCCGCTGCTGCAGCGGTTCACACGCTCAGGTCACGCTCTTCCACTTCAGGGCGTTTGTGAGGAGATGATGTACGAGGAGATCCAGGACCACTACCCGCTGGAGTTCGCTCTGAGGGACCAGGACAAATACCGCTATCGATACCCCAAGGGAGAGGTGAGCGGCTGTCCCACAGATTTCTGGAAGGTTCTGCTGGGACCGGATCAGACAGACGTGTGTTCGGATCCGTTAATTTCTGCTAACGAGGCAGATTCGGCTGAACGCCCCAGAATAATAAACAAAGGCTTCACGTGGCTGTCCCTGCCTGCCAAACATCCAGGGCTCAAGCAGTCCGCTGTGCCGGTCTTGTTTTGGCTCAGTCGGGGCTAAAAACCGGAGGAATGCTTCCAGAGTCGGCCTTCCTTTCGTTTTCATCGCTCTCTTGGTTCTTTTTTGTTTGTTTGTTTTTTGGACTCAGTCCTACGAGGATCTGGTGCAGAGGCTGGAGCCAGTGATCATGGAACTGGAGCGGCAGGAGAATGTGCTGGTCATCTGCCACCAGGCTGTCATGCGCTGCCTGCTCGCCTATTTCCTGGACAAGACGGCAGGTGGGTGCTGGGCTGGGCCAGAGGCAGGGGGCTTGTCCTTACTTTAGCCTCTGCTCGAGTCGTGACGCTGATTTTGATCTGCTTTCCGCAGAAGAGCTGCCGTACTTGAAGTGCCCCCTGCACACCGTGCTAAAGCTAACGCCAGTGGCCTACGGTAGGGCTGCGCCGCCGGAAAATAGATCCTTCCCATCCTTCCACAGCTAAACTTTTGCCAATATTCTCCAGGCTGCAAGGTGGAGTCGATCAGCCTGAACGTGGAAGCGGTCAACACACACCGAGAGAGACCGGAGGTGGGTTGAAAAACACACAAACACTCAGCGCGCGCGTTTCCCAGCTCTCCGCTCTGGGGCGGTAACGAGCGCGGCAGGATTGTGTTAGCACAGGGGGCGTCTGGGCGAGACCCGGGTGAGGGAAGGGGCCAAACGGCGTTTGGGTTGACGTCCTCCTGCCCCGTGTCTGCTGAACTGTGCCCGTCAATGTGATTGTTCATTTTTTTTGTTGTTGTTGTTGTCTTGATCAAACAGAACGTAGAGGTGACGCGGATGTCGGAGGAGGCGTTAGTAACGGTGCCAGCTCACCAATGAGCCGCTCCCCCGCTCCCCCGCGCCCCCTCTCCTCCACAGACTCGCCACTACTTTGACTGCACCCTGCTCCTATTAGACTGTCATCCACTTTATCTAAAGTGAATTATCAACCCTTTGACACAGATCCCGTGTCAGAATCTTTCTCCTATTTTTTGGAGATCAAATTAAAGTTGTTTTCTTTTTTCTGCTGCTCACTTTTGTTGAAGCAGGGATTTAGTTTAATGTTCTGTGTATTAATTTAAACTCATTTTACTTATTCCTAATGCATATTTTTGGCAGTCGACGTGATTTTGAATGCATGACACATGTTGCACCTGAAAATCCTCTGTTTGTTTTCTAATGAAATGTTCTTGGGTGTCCAACACTGTAACACAATGAAAATACTACAGGGACTTTTTTTTTAGTTTTGTTTAGTCCTTTGAATATGTCAAACATCTCTGATCACAGTGCAGATATCTATGTTGAACACTTGTTGAATAAACTTGACTCTTCCGTGTCCTGTACCCTCCTCACACGCTTCCTGTCTGTTATTTTAGAACGATGGACGTGAGCGTTAAGGGCCGAGATCGAAGCATCGTAGTAGCTTCCTGTGGAGATTGTCTCCTCCAGATATCAAGTTTTGTCCACTTCTTCTTTCCTCAGCAAGCCAAAGACCTGAACTTGCCCAGTCTCTCACGTTTCCAGGAACAAACATCGACCTGCCGCGTTTCAATTGGATAATTCAGATCCCCAAAATCACTTCTCGTTTATATGAGACGCCGTCTTGAACCGTCGACGTGGTCTGCCGCGGCGTCGCTGGCATTCTTTTCAGCTCCTGATGGTGTTGTGTTCCTGTTTTCAGAACGTGAACATCCACCGCACGCCCGAAGACGCCCTGCGCACCGTCCCTCCTCACCTCTGAGCGCCTGGCGCCTCCTGCCTCGGCATCTCCGGCCTCCTCCTCCGTGGTGCGAGTGCACCACCCTCACCTCACACCCCGCAGTAACGGTACTGGTTGCAGTTGAAGGAGCGAAACCCGACCAACCTGCACGTTTGGGTGTTTGAAAGCTGCACGCAATATTTCTGTACATACTAATCCGACTTCATCCGAACGTCTTTGTGAAACATGTTTGAACTGTTTTGTGCGGTCACCGTCTACTCTGTGGTGACCCTGAAGAGATTATTCTTTTATCTGTAGCGATTTATTGAAGAAGCACGTCTGCGCCATCATTAACTGTCACTTTAGTCTCGGCTGTTTTGTGAAGAATCCATTCTGGTACCAATGTGAACGCCCGGCTGGAAAAGCCTCGGTAATAAAGACGGATATTTTTAATAAATCACCCTCTCGTGACCCTTCCATGATCCCAGACTGGCCTGGATGGATGATAAAGGTGGGGGTATAAAGGTGTGGGTGGTGGTCGGAGCTTGAAGATGCGAACACTTAGGCAGGTATAAACACTTTTATTATCTTTCATCGGTCTCGTATAAAAGTTGTGGTGGCCTCTTTGCAGACAGCTCTGGTTCCATGTTTGCGTCTAAGTTGGTTTTTCTCAACCCATCAGGGTTTGTTTTCTGAATAAATCAATTTTGGAGACTTTTTTTTTTAACAGTAATAAGCAGACAGACTCACATAAATGAATTTGAAACAAAACTGGCCATTCCGTTTCCAGCCCATTCTCGACTTGCCCTGTATTCATAAATACCCTGATGGTGAGTGTAAGGACCCGCCTTCCGTGTTGGGGATTTGCTTCTAGGATGCACACATGAGACTGGCAAATATTTCAATATATACAGTCGTCCATATTCATGACTACAGGGAAAAGGTCGATGCTGGTGCGGAGGGCGTCATCACCAGTTTGGTCGTATTCTCCACGCTGATTGGCTGGTGACTCCTCTGTCCCGGTCGGGCCTTGCTGGCCTTTCCCAGCTTCACGTGGAAGCACGGACGAGGCCGTCATCAGAACTGCGGAAGAAGTCAGGTTTGACGCGGGACGAGGTCTCAGACCAGAACGCGGGAGGCGCTTACGTTTTTCAGGAACTCCTCGGCGACGATGCGGGCCCTGGCGTTGACCGACAGCTTCATCTCACTGATCTCCTTGTCGATCTCCTCCATGAAGTGGATGACAAAGTCCACCAGCTTGTGTTTGTACATCTGCTCTGTGTGGAAGTTGGTAATCAGGAAGCTAATGTCATATCCCTGCAGTGCAAAAAAAAAAGCGAAGCTGTTTATTACTGGGATTACCAGGTCCGTGCACCGTGCACCCACCACTCTTACCTCAACTGGCTTCCTCCTCAGGATGAAGAAGTTCTCTGCCCTCATCATCATGAAGCGCATAAACTTGTGGCAAAGAATCTTCTCAATCTCATCCGTCTGGCGTGAGTTTTACCAAAAACCCGCACATGTCAGCGTGCGTGAAAGGAGCTGGTCACCGCCGTGAATGGACGCATGGACTCACCTGTTTGACGGCGGATCTGACGCGGACCGAGTTGATGGATCCCTCGATGAGAACCTTCTCCTTTTCGTTACGGCTGATGACCACCGGCTGAAGCAGCAGCTCTTTGCTGCTCCTGTAAGGACAACGGCGCTTTAGGCTTAGGCTTGCTCACTTTTAGATCCTCTGACCCTGTAAAAGTCTGCAAAAAAAGCGTCTGCAGAACAGAACGAGACAAGTCTCCACAGGCCAAGTTTACAGCCCTGCCCACACTGGCTTTTTTTTTTTTTTTGCTCTACTTTTTCAGTTCCTAATGTGAGACCCCGGAACAGCTCTTTTGGCTGTGAAACTGAAATGGGGGGGCTCTGGTTCAGCGACTACTGCAGACATTAGACGTACCGGACTTCCACCTCCGGCTTGTTGTGACGTTCCACCACCTGAGAGGAGAAATTCTCCAGACAAAGAGCCGCCTGCAAGGTGGCCTTCACGGCGTTTAAATAGGGCCGCAGAGTCGCTGTCTGGAGGAGAAAGAGGCCACGAAAAACGTCAGTGCAACTTCCTAAACCCTGCAGCCATTGTTGCGATCTGAGCAGACAGCGGTCCTGGAGACACTGCAGCTCAGTTACAACTCACATATTACCACAGTCATAACATACAACCCTTAGACCTTCGACAAATGTAAACGGTAGCTTCTGATGACCATATGTTTTCAGCTACGCTCAGTATGAGGCTTTCTGACGACCGATGTAGCCGTTTGTTAAAAAATTTTGGTTTCTTCCATAATTCGTTTAAGAATTCTTTTCAACATCGGATTCTAAAAGTGCCAGTTGTAAAAAGAATGACAAACAGGGCTGACATCGTCTCTGCAAAACCTATCAAGGATGCCCGTCCTCCCATTCCATCGCAGGAAAGCAGAAACCCTCCGCCTGTGAGATCCACCAAGCTAGCTAGCTCGCTAACGTCTTTACGAAGGAAACGATATCTGCAAGAGCTACTGAATTAGGCTAAATTTATTGAAACAACAAAAAATTTCGCCCCGAAGACTTACCATTTTGTGCCGTTAAAGACGGAAGTTAGCGAGCCACGCCTGAGACTCCTCTTCCGTAAATCCAGCGTAGTCGGCCGACGACAGGGTGCGCTTGTTTTCATTCACATTACTCTTGAACTAGCAGGTTCTCCCACACACCAGGGTTGAGGTTGCTTGCTTCGTTTACCCGCCTAAAGGTATAGAAAAACCAAGCACACCCTGGAGACAATCCATTCTGCTTAAAGCGAAGATGTTTTCAGATAGGTTAGCATTATTTATCTTATTTGTAAAACAATTGTTCATTAAAACGATTTTTATCACCACTATGAGTACAGCCAATGGGTTACTCTATCGACGAATTGTTGAATTTAATGTTATACTTTTTCCAATACGCCAATGTATGGTACGACCCGACGATACCATTTCTCTTTAGAGTAAGTAACTGTAGCTCGTTAAATTTGCTTTGATGCGTCGTAACATTTGATATTATACTTCAAATGTAGCGCATAAATACACTGTATTTAAAATTTCTTGATTTCCTATAGATGTTACAGGACTTTGTAAGATAAAACAGATATCTTGTATTTGACTGTCCCCCGAACACAATGGTTTGTTCCAGTATGGATGCCGTACGCTGATGGTAACTATCAACGTTTTTCAACATTAAAACATGTTTACACTCCCTTTGGCGTTGAGCTATGCTTCAGTTTAAAGTCACAATATGTAGGGCAATTCTGCGCGCGGTGTGAAATCATGGCGGCCATTATATCTATCTCGTACTATCAACAGTTTGGGCCCGTCGGGTCTTTGCTCCGCGAATCCCACAGCGGTAAACCTGCGCTTAGGTCCGTGCTCCTTTGACTCGGTTCTGTCGTTTAATTTGTGGACGCACAGGTAGAAAAAGGGAACTCATTTACAGTCGGGACCCTGAGACGCTGCCGGCTCTCTGCTTTCCAGCACCATGAGTGAATTAAAAGACTGCCCCCCGCTGAAATACTACGATTTCAAACCCGTGGAGCACGTCAAGTTGTGTCCCCGGTACACGGCCGTGCTCGGTAGGTCCGAAGACGATGGCATCGGCATCGAGGAGCTGGACACCCTGCAGCTGGAGCTGGAGACGCTGCTGTCCTCGGCCAGCCGCCGCCTCCGAGCTCTGGAGGAGCAGAGACAGGTAGAGGGCTCCTCTCCCTGTGCGCATCCCTGGTGAAAGCCCGGTGTTCTGTCATCCTCCCTGTCACCCTCCGCTTCCTAGATCCTCACAGACTGGCAGGACAAGAAGGGGGACAAGCGCTTCCTGAAGCTGGAGAAGGACCCGGACCCCACCGCCTCCTCTCGCCACAAGCCAAAGAAGCAGAAGTTGGAGCCCAAAGGTAGCCACGGGCCGGGTCCAGGTCCCGGGAGACCCAAATCCAAAAACCTGCAGCCTAAAGTCCAGGAGTACGAGTTTACCGACGATCCCCAGGACGTTCCCCGCACCCCCAAAAACGACGCGCCCAACAGGTGAGCGCTCATAACTCCCGGGGACACGTCAGGCGTGCGCCCGCTGAAACCTGACCAATCCTTTCAGGTTCTGGGCTTCGGTGGAGCCATATTGTGCTGACATCACCAATGAGGAGATCCGGTTGCTTGAAGAGCTTCTGAAACCTCCTGAAGATGAAGCAGAGTATTTCAAAGTATGCAAAGAACCTTTTTCTTTCTCTTTCCCGTTGCTTTAATTGTGCTGAATGAGTCTGATCTGGGGTGAAACCATGGTAACGGCGCTGCCCACCACAGATCCCGGCTCTGGGCAAACACTACTCCCAGCGCTGGGCCCAGGAGGACCTTCTGGAGGAGCAGAGGGAAGGAGCGCGAGCAGATCGACAAGAAGAAGAACCTGATGGGGGGGCCCCTGTCTGAGCTCGATGCAAAAGGTAAAAGAATACCGACACATTTAACGTAAAGGTGTGAGCGGTCGGACGACGACGCTCGTGTGTCGTGCACTTTTACTGATGTAACTTAACAGCTCTGATTACTACCACAGTCTACTACTGTTTGTTACTTACTGTCATCTTGGATGATTTCTAAATGCTACAAATTTGTGTTGGGAAATCCAAAATCCTCCCGTTTGCATGTGGCTGCTGCAGATGTGGACTCCCTGTTGAAAAAGTCCGATTCCCAGCACGAGTCTCCAGAAGACGGATGTCCCTTCGGTCCTCTCACACAGCGTTTGCTCCAGGCCCTTGTAGAGGTCAGTTTGGCAGTGCGTCGGAATCGGCCGTTGTTTTAGATGACAAACGATCGACGAGGACGTGGACGTGACTTTGGTTCTTCTGTGTAGGAGAACATTATATCCCCCATGGAGGATTCTCCCATTCCTGACATTTCAGGCAAGGATGCTAATGACGGAGCTGGCACCTCCCCCCGAAGTCAAGGAAAAGCCTTTAGGCACGTGTGCAACACTTTCAAACTGTATACAACTCAAAAATCAGCAGTCAGCGACTGGAGTGGTTGATCTTGGCATGTTCATTAGAATCTTTATTGTTCCGCCTTCCTGTTGCAGTGTTCCACACACACGCTCTCTGGAGGCCCGGATCAAAGAAGAGCTGGTGGCCCAGGGCCTGCTGGATTCCGAGGAGCGGCCGGGACCAGGAGGCGAGTCTGAGGACGAAGTCCTGGCTGAGCTGCAGAAGAGGCAAGCGGAGCTGAAAGCCCTGATCACTCACAACAGGTCGCGCAAACAGGAGCTGCTCAGGTGAGGACCGGCTCGGCCCGGCGGGGAGTCGGACCCCAACCCCAATACCGCTAACGGTATTAACGCGTGCTGTACCGCCGCCTCGCAGGCTGGCCAAGGAGGAGATGCGCAAACAAGACCTGAGGCAGAGGGTCAGGGTGGCCGACAACGAGGTGATGGAGGGATTCCGGAGAATCATGGCCGCCAGGCAAAAGAAGCGCACTCCGACCAAGAAGGAGAAGGACCAGGCCTGGAAGGCACTGAAGGAAAGGGAAAGCATCCTCAAGCTTCTGGACGGCTAGAGGGGGACACCAAAAGGCTGAGATAACGTTACATGGTCAGAGAATGACGGCGTGCGATCGATTTTGCCGAGGCTCTGCATGATTACAGTGTCTTTGAGTGTTTGTGTCACGCGCGGCAGAACGCTCCTCTGACCTGGAAACTGGCATACATCCATTTTATTTTTTTTTGTCTTTGTATGGTGATATTTTTTTATTTTTAATTTTCATTACAGTTTTGATTATTAAAACAACACACACATGTTTGAGCAATAAAATCATATTGCAAAGAAACACATTGTGGTTTTTTTTAATGCATATCCGACTGTTACCACCACAGCAGGTAAACAGAGCCTGATCAGGACCTCCTTCAGGAAGGGACTTTTACCTGAAGAGTTATTTTGTCTGGGGAAAAAAAAAGCTGCATAGAAAGAGGAGATATAATAAAACAGGGAAGATTTTGTTGCTGTCCAGCTAACCCTTGTAAACCTGTGCAACACGTTGAATGTAAGAATTAATAATACGCCAGTTCCAGCGACCGCCGCTAGGTGGCGCTCGTCGCCCTGAAGCCGGAATTGCAGGCCTGCTGCATCAGCCAGCTGTTGGCGCACATTACAGATATTTCAATCAACTATTGTGGTCAGAACTTCCCGAAATGTTGTCTTATCTCTTGACTTTCGGAAATCGCCAGACCTCCATATTATGAAATTATGGAAACTCTGATTTTTAAATTTTTTTTTTTTAGTATATTGAGCAAAGGTCAGCCATTATTCTTTTCAGACCGCAAACATGAGTGTATGACACACAGACACGCACGCACACTCCTTTTCCAGCTCCTTACTCTGACTCTAACCATCACAACATCACCTCACTTTGCTAGCAGAGTGTGTATTTTGGTACTCGGTATGTAAAGCAAACACACACACTTCAGATCTGAGTCCTCGTGCTCTCCATCCAAAACTATAAAGCCATTAAATGCGTGATGAAGCTTTTACTCACATTCGCTCCCACTGAATCATCCCCACAGGCGAATGGGAGGCTGAATGGCGGCCCCTCAAGCCTGGGCGTATCACACGCTCCTTTTGTTGCATTTGTGTCAACAGACCCACACTGAAGGGCAGGTGGGTTTTATTGATGCGCTGCTCACGTACGTGTGTAGAGATGTTCATCTGCTGTTTGCACACCGCGACCCGGCCTGGGCTCTTTTTAAAACCGCTGCAGGTGCTGGTGTTTCTGCAGGATCTGTGAAGTTGGAACATGAACAACAGCCCCTCATCCTCCCGCTGCTCCATCTTCACTCCTTCACTGGACACTTTCTATCCGATAATAGGTCAAAGGCAAATATTTGGAAAATGACAATGATGAGTCAAGATTTGTGAAAATGTTGTGGGACACGGAAACAACAATGGAAACACACACGCTGCCGCCAGGGCAGTGTGTGTGTTTTGTACACACGTAAACCTGTGAGTCTGTGTTGGGCCTTTGGGCTGCTGGCGGCTCATTGTTGGCTCATTTGTGGATGTATAACCCCAAACCTAACACACACACACACACACACACACACACACACACACACAGAGTTCTACACCACTATCAACCCAGACTCAGCCTTTCTGTCCAGTAGCACTTTGTATGAATGATGCCTCTTTCTCCGGGTCTTTTCCTCCTACTCCACCTACGTCCCTGCGTTCTCGAACTGGCACGGCATACAAGCAACCAGAGACAGGCTCTCACACACACACACACACACACACACACACACACACACACACACACACACACACACAGACAATCAGGGCTGAAGGGACTTAACATAAATCTGTCGACTCTTTGTGCTAATGCTGTGTAAGCGTCATGCTGAATTGAAACTGCATGTGTGACATGGGATACAGACAGAGGTTGAGACAGCTGCTGAGCACGGCTGCTCGGCTGTGAAGACCCTCTGTCCGTGGAGGCCACGCCCCAGCTCCTCTCCCTCACAGAGAACTATTGTCTTCGGTGCCGTTTCCACTCGTCTGAGCTCACGGTCGGTTCTTCCCCAGCGGTTTGCCGGCGCTGTTGTGGTAAAAGTCGACAGACCTCTGAGACCCAGGAGTGGCAGGCGCCGGCGCGTACCACACCCACCCACGAGGGAACCCTGCTGCTTCCTGAGCCTCTTTACCTCCAGTCTGATTTGAATCCATTTGCCTCTCATTTGCATGGCAGTTGAAGATTTTCTTGTGTGTCTTCTGGTAGCTTTCATGCAAATCTTCCTGTGTGTTTGCAGGCGAGTCAGGGTCATGCCTCTTCTATGCAAGAGAAGCCCAGTCAGCTGCAACAAGCCTTCATCGTTCCGCGTCGGACCTAAACAAGCCAGTCAGACGCCCACTAGCATGTACGTTTGCATTGACGCTCCTGTTTCTGCGAGGATGAACCTTTTAGTTCTGACTTTAACTGTTTCTATGGAATCAATCGATCTTTGCCGACACTGCGGTGTGTTTGCACGTGCGACGTGTTGTTGTTATTATTCAGAGCAGCAACCGTGCATCCATATTTTAGCCTCTGTGGCTGACGCTTAAACCTCAGAAGAACATCAGCAATGAAAGCCTCCGGCTGAGAGAAAACCGCCCCAGAGCCCCCACACCGGGGGTGGAGGGTGAGTGTGACCTCGTGATGCAGAGGTTGTGGACCAGGACGAGGCCAGAGGACCAGCGTAGACGCGTGAGTGCAGGGAGGATGGCCGTTCCGTTAAAGGAGGAGAAAACGCGCTCATATCTGACTGTGATTGGAGGAGGGAGAGAAAAAGGGAAATGGAGGAATTAAAACCTGGATCCTCTTTCCAAATCAACTTTGCTGACTCTTATTAGTGCCAACGTCGACCTAGAAAAAATAAAACGTGATCGTCAAATTGGTATGTGAGGTGTTAACCCTAACCCTGAGGGCGGAGGTATATGTGCATCACTGCCACTGGGAAATAATCCTAGATGTGAAAAGCAAATACAATAACACTGGAAGGAAAAAAAACCACACTCTCTCACCACCTTCCACTTCCCTGCTCATCCTCCCTCCCTCCATCCGATCGCCACTTCTCTCCCTTTCTGTTTTCCTCTCCTCTGTTATTATCGCCCAGATCATTATCAGGCTCACTCCTCCCTGCCGCCCACACGGCTTTGGTGAGAGAAGACGAAGACAAGAGGCCCAATAACGTCCGTCTAAATATAGAGGCTGCGAGGCCTTTTCCCCTTGTCCTTATAAAGAGCTGCTGGTGACTCCGGATGGACGGTCTTCCTCTCTGCACCAGGAGCTGATCCCTCTATCCAGGACTGGGACCCGGTGCATGGAAGCATACACGCGCGCACACGCACACGCACACACACACGCACACACGGGCTGTGATGTTTTATTAGAGATGGAGAGAGGAGAGAGTTGGCTTTTTTTTTTGCTCCACACAAGCAGGCAAATCATATTTGGTGGAACATACTAAAATAGGAGAGGTTGGAGGAAGCTTTGGAAAGACACGATGGGAAAAGTGGAGGGATCAGCGAGAGATCAGCAACTTAAATACCAATGCATTTATGTCCTAAGACCCATACCTTTTTTTTTTTTCTAGAAAGAGACTTGTTTATTCCCCGTTTGAGAGAATCAAGAAAATTGAATTAGTAAATGTCAGAGTAAAACCACCAGGCTTTACCATGAATCTGGTGACAGTAACGTCCAACCAGACATCGGATGCCAGGACGGATGGACGCAGGCTGGAGCTCCGCCAGCAGTGACAAGCGCCACTTCAAAAGTCAAACTGTAGTTTACACCTGTTGCCACCCCCCTAATACTATAGGTTTGTGGCCACACACACACACAAGTAAGGTATAAAGAGTGTGTGTGTGTGTGTGTGTGTGTGTGTGTGAGCCCTGCCGAGAGAGGAAGCTCAGCTGTCAGTAGTTGTCAGACACCGTGCCTTCCTCTCTCTATTTCCTATTGTAGTCACCCCCCCCCCTCCCCACCGCCTCCCCCAACCCTCCCCCACCCTCTTCCTCCTTCTTCTGCGGCCCACAACAGCTACTGGCTGAGTTTGAGGTCGAGGTGGAGGCGCTTGTTGCAGAAACATGTTGGCCACAGATAAGGAAAGCGTGGCCCCCGACCAACCAAACGTCCCTCTGGGCCAAAGAGCAAAAGAAAAACACACAACCAGACCGAAAGTCTGCGATACCACCGAAGAAGAAGGTCGACCACTAGATTCGGTTTTACACATGGTGACCTCACTGTAGCTCGTTCTTCCCCTCCTTTTTTTAGCTGCTCTTATACAAACAGACAGAGGATAAACACCCTCCATCTTCATCTCTGGGGGGGGGTCATGGAGCTGGTGGGGTGGTTGTTATTTGGGTGCATGCTGATGCCACCTGACTGGCGTGGTGTGAAGTGGACACCAGGAAACAACGTGAGAGGTGGGGGGGGGGGTTCGGACCCTAGCCGGGGAGGAGCATCGATCTCACCCTTGAGGAGGGGGGACGCCGGACGTGCTGGTGGGTTCCGGGCG
>CAAE01014479.1:1419273-1441306 GCA_000180735.1 Tetraodon nigroviridis | reverse complement strand
CAAGAAGAGAAGAAAAGAGGAACAAGTAAAAAAATGAAGTGTCAGCTTCTGGAAGCCCTTGGAAGCAACCACTGTATAAACAAGGTGTTTAGCATCCCGACGTGAACCTCGGCAGTCCGCCCCTCCCTTTACATACGAGCAGCTAATCCCGACCATTTAGTGCAAAAGTCCCTGTCTTTTTTCTCTTTTTCTTTTCTGAAAGCCCCTTCCCCCCTGCTGATGGTGGCAAGGTGGTCCCCCCGGTGGCGTTTCACCGTGCTCGAACCAGAATTCTGCAATGGTCCCATCGTTTCCCCCTCTCCTGCCTTGGCGTCCCCTTACTGCATACGCTCTGGTTGGATGTGCTGCTGTGGGGCGTAGTGCAGGAAGGCGGGGGCGGCGCCGGCGGTGGACGACAGACTGGGGTGTACCGCTGCCTGGGCGGCGGCGGCGGCGGCGGTAGCCGAGGGGCTGGTGGTGGTGGCGTAGCTGTATCCCAGAAAGCTGGCCGGGGAGGCGGCGTAGGGGTACTGCTGCTCGTAGGCCGCCTGGGCGTACTGACTGTAGGCTGCGCTGTAGTCCAGGTAGGGGCTGGTGCTGACGGAGGTGGATATCTGGGTGGGGAGCACCAGGCTGGGCTGCACAAAGGCTTGCGGGTAAATGTACGGCTGGGCCATCCTGCACGGGGACACAGACCGGAGAGCGTGTGTGAGCAAAGACAGCGAAGGGAACGTTTCAAAGACCTGGCCCCGGCTGTTTACATTTCCCAAATGTGAGTATTAAAAAGAATAAACCGTCTGTCAGTGTCTGCAGAGCAAAGTCTCACACAAATATGCACAGTAAGAAAAAAAAAACCCACAATGAGGCGTGAGGCAGCGGAGGTTAGCAACCAAGGTGACTCAATTCTCTGTCTGTTAGTGAAACCCACCAAACCCGTTAGGCTGGACCTGGAGGTGGGACGACTGTCCCAAGTGAAGTGTGAGTGAGCGCACGTTTGTGCGCGTGTGTGTGTGTTTGGCAGGGGGTGGGGGTGAATGACGGAGTCAGCCGTTACTGGCAGGTTTTCAAGATCAGGCATCGGCAGAGTGTTTTAACAGCTGCTGCTTTTCCCCGAAGGCACACACGCACACTTGCACACACACACGCACACTCTCACGCACACGAGGGCTTGAAAGTGCCACTTCTCAGCCCTCAATCACAGGTGAGGATGCTAGGTGAGAGAGGTCATGGCGGCGGGAGAGCTCATCGGGATGTTGGCCCCCGGCGCTGCGGAGCCTCCAGACCCCCCTCTCTCCGATGGGGCCGATCAGAGCTGAGGAACCTGTGGACCGCCGCTTCTCCTCCTCTCCGGACCTTTGTTTTGTCACGCTATCCAGAGGAGAGGGGACTTATTTGGTCAAGGCTCCTCTCCTCTATACCCCCCCCAACCCAACACACACACACACACACACACACACACACACAAAGACAAGCTTGTCATAACAAACGTCACATTGACTTCCACTCATGAGCTGCATTCCAGTGCTAATGCAGAGTCGTCCCTTCTTTAATTGTGTTACAGTTGACTTTTTTCCCTTTTTTTCCCCCAATTGGTGGAAGAAAATAAAAAACCAAAGCTGGGCATCAGCAATGGGAGGCAGCCGTGGAGCCAACGCGGCAAAAGACGGAAGCATGCAGATAAAGATGTCATCACTCGGTCCCTCTCTCACTCTCACACATGACCTCCCTGACCCCCCCCGCCCCCCCACTCCACTCCAAAGCCCAAACCATGCCATACTAGGGAAAGAGACACCGCAATCAGCCAAACCTCTTCAGTTCATATCACACGAGGGGGGGGAAGAGGAGGGAGGGAAGGGGGGGGGACAGAGCCACTCCAATCCATCACAGCACACTGCACTGCACTCTCCAAGCCTTGGTTGGCACCTTGGAGAGAGGCTGCCTGGGGAGGAGGGGAGGAGGGGGGTGCGCCGCGCTTGGGGACTCCTGAACTTTGGGCATCGTCCGGTCAGCTGTCGGCGGCCTCATTCGGGCCAAAATCACTGAGAGCGACTCAGCTGATCGGGGACAAAATGGTAGACGTTAAAACCAGACAGTTGGGGTCATGTGACCGGTTCCGCTCCGCGGCCAGGCTGCCCATGGAGAGGCGCTGACTAGAATCAAACGTGACCAATACATGAACGCCGCTGCCGGGGGTGTGTATGATGAGTCCGATTCCTCCCCGGAGGGGTGCCGCCACGGGCGCTGCAGCGCAAGCCAGCGACCTTGTGAGGGTGATGTGGAACACGCAACCATGCACGTAACTAAAGCAGACAACGGCGCCGCTCTGTTCCGTCTCCGGCGCGTGTTGAGACGGCGGCCCCGGCTTCGGATTCTGCTTTTTGAGATTCCGAGAAAATGGTGAGAGCTGAGGACGTGTCAGGGGAGAGAGGGTGATGGACAGAAAACGATAGGTCAGCTCTTCCTTTTGTGCTGACGGCCGTCTCCCTGCTTCTGACATAGCGCCAGACAGAACCCCCCCCCCCCGAAAAAAAACAAACCGCTGAGAGATGGACCTACGAGAAAACATTTAAATACCACAAATCCAGACCAGAGCAATCGCCTCGGTGAGGATCCACTTAATGAGCCTGTGTGAAAAAGGCACGACGGGATCACACTCGGAGGCTAAATGCTTCCACCCAATAACACAAATGCCCTTTAGCACATGACTCACTGCAAGGAAAAAAGCGTGAAAACAGGCAGGACTGGCCGGGGTGGTGGGAACCGGTGCCTTTGATAATGAGGGCACAGGTGGGGGGGTCACAGGGTGTGTTGTTTGGCACCTGTAGAGGTGGTTTCCAAGGAAGCAAACGGGCTCATTAAGCTGTATTCCCAGAACGCCCCCACCGATACCTTCTGCAATCTCCTCTTTACACCCCCCCCTGTCTGGCTGAGGTGTCACTTTTCATGGCAGTTGAACGCAAGAAGTGAGGAGGGGGCTTCCTCTTTTTTTGAGAAAAGAAAAGAGGAAGGAAAGCCCAGCAGCATGAAAATACAGCCATGTGGCGGAGAGCGAAGGAATCGCCAACCGGACCCCGTCTGAACCAGCGCAGAGATGAGCGGAGCACGTCATCACGCCATATGTTGTCAGGGGGAGAAGGGGTGGGGGGTTCCAGGGGGTTAGCGGGGAGACGAGTGGCTGTAAGTAAAGCCACTTGTACGGACGCTCTCCATCTCATGGAGCCTGCTTCTGTCACCCCACTGAGGGACGTTACAGGAGCAGACAGGTGCTCCACGCGCCTCTCTGGGGGGGTGGTGGTCATGGGAGATTAAAGGGGGTGTAAAAAGCTGTAACAGGAGCCAGCACCTGTCAGAAGCAGGCCTCAGAGCAGCGGGGCGCTCTGCTCTATACGTCAAACCCCACAGGGTGGGGTTCTTGCAGACGTTGGGGCATGTCCCTACCAGTAGAGACTTCTATTGCCTAGGACCTACCCTAATCATGTGATCACATCTCTGTCTGAAAATTAAATAATTCAAACAATCAGGGCCATTAGAAAGTATCTGATTTTTTTAATCTCCTTCCCAACGTTATACGTGTGTGATGTTTCGTCATTTATATAACTACTAAAGCTTCCTGCGTCCTGACCCGAGCGTCCTCCACACTTGACTTGACCAGAGGGAACTCTGTGTACCGGTATGCTCGTTAGCTGCTCGCTCGACCGTGGTTCTTGGGCGCTAACCGGACTGTTTCTGCAACGCCGCAGCTTCTCAGGAGCCTCCTCGGTGGACGGAGTCCGCAAGGATATGTCGAGTTGCCCCCTGACAGAGGCCAGCGAGTGAGTCGCACATTCGTCTCTGGAATGCTCTTCCATTAGCACAGATATGTGAAACATCTCTCTCGGCCCTCGCGGAGCTACGAAACTCCAATATGCTAATAGGCGACTGGCGGAGTTGCGTGTGGACACAGAAACTGACATGTACTTTCTAGGGGCCATGTTTGTCAAAGAGATTGCACCCCAGTGATGTCCTACAGAGAGCAGCACAAGAGAACACAACAAGCGCCCACTCCCGCTCGCGCGCTCGCTTACCCATACTGCCTCTGGATGAGCGCCGGGTGGATGGGCTGCACTCCGATGGATATGCCTGGAAGATAGGAGGCTGGCTGTTAGACACACATTTGCATTTACAGAGGAGGACCGCAGAACAATACACACAGGGCACGGAGAGACAGAGGCAGCGCCTGTTCCAAACTTCCAACAAGTGGAACAACAGTCTCAAACGCACAATGAGCAGCAAAACATGGCTTTAAGAAGCAGGACATTGTTTGGAAAAATGAGTCAATAGGAGCTCAGGCGCTGGAGTTGGGAGGCCCGTTGGCACTTTACTGGCCAGGAGGAGGATTCACACCTCACCTGTCTGGAGGCTGCGGGGTTTGGCACCCAGGTAGGCCAGGTTGACGTTGGCCTTCCGGCCGTCGATGATGGGGTTGGGGTCCTTGCAGGCTCTCTCGGCGGCTCCTCGGTCCGTCATGGTCACCTGACATGGGAAGAGGGAGCGTGGACGAGGTCAACAAAGCTGAGACTCGACAGAACACGAGTCCTCTTGGAGAAAACAAACCAAACACGGCAACGCGAAATTCCTGCTGGTGTCCAGCGAAAGGCCACCCCCCCAGTTCAATTACACGACGGGGTTGTTTGACGTTTCCGTTGCAGCGCAGAAAAACAGAGAGGGGAACAAACACAAGCCATTGGCAGCCTTGTTTAAATATGGATCTGAGCAGTCCAACACGGAGCTTATCTAATTAGGGACAAAATATTAAGGCGATTGGCGTTATCCTCCCCTCCCCCCCCTTGGCATTAGAAGCAGCCTTCTGTTTCGATTGCCACATTCTGCCAACTGAGAAGGTCCAGTGAGTGTGTGGACCAAACAGCGAGTGTGTAATGTTTTACACAAGGATTACAAGGATGCAGAAGTAAATCGAGCCCTTTGCCTCCATCAGGACAAAGGAGACGAGACTGTTTATACTAGGTAGATCCTAAACATCAACCCGACTGTTTAGGGAAAGAAAAACAGGTATGTTCAGCTTCCGTGCGCTTCCCAACCTTAACCTGAAACGTGGCGGCAGCACGGGCACAAGCCTGTTCAACCTGAAACACCAGCTCTCTCACACACCGGCCGTGCGACACGAGATCTCTCGGGGGGAACGGCGTTTGGTTGAAGCCAGGGAACTGACGTGTAAACATCGGAGCAATTGTCTTACAGGCCCAGCTTCAGGAGTAAACATGCACACGCGGCAGGTTTCCACTCCTTCTTTGGCCTGAACACAGGTGCCGACGCGCCTTTCTGAGATTCTGGTAAATATTAGCATTTTTATGATGCTGCTCCTGGTCTTTGTGTCAACGGGAGGGTGACAGCGTCTGTCTGCGGCTCCCCTACCACCGCTGGCTCCAAGGCCTCGTTGGCAGCTTCTCGCGAACCCAGTCTGAAGCTTCTCCACAACCTTTTTATTTATTTTCCTTGCATCCAACCTAGTAAACTCATTAAGTGCTACTTTGTTTACACACGAACTAGATTCCAGGCTGCTAATTTATTGGTGCTGGGAGTATTTCCCCCCTCCTGTCTGCAGCCAGAGGCGATGTAAATCATGTGCTACGGTGGACGGTTGCGGTCCTCCACAATGCAGGGACAGGGTGTGCGAGGTCAACCTCCCCGTTTCTCCAAAACAACCATATAAAGCCAGAAAGTGGTGCAGGCCTCTCGCAAGCATACAAACAGCCTGCCAAAGCCATAAGCTGGGGATCCTCATGCCTTGGAGGGGTGGTTGGGGGTGGTCATCGGACATATGTTGAAATATAATCTGCTTAGTTAACCATCAACTTGTGTGATCCCTCATCCCTTTTAAACTAAAATAACAGCCAACCAGGCGTAAAAAAGGGGAGAATTTGTGCAATTTTGCGCGCAAGAACTGGTAGAATACCCACGGATGTGAAGGAGCGTTAGATTGAACCGTGTTGAAGAAGGAGAAGGCAGAAAAGACGGCATGACAGGCGGATTTATAAAAGTTGTGAATGAGATCCATGTGCGTGCGCGCGCGCGCGTGTGTGTGTGTGTGTGTGTGTGTGTGTGTGTGTGTGTGTGTGTGTGTGTGTGAGTGCTTGTACTCACAAAGCCGTATCCTCTGGATTTACCGGTCTGTCTGTCTGTTATAACCACAGCCTCGTCGATGTCCCCGAAGGCCTCGAAGTATTTTCTCAGCGAGGCATCGTTGGTGTGGTAGGGCAGCCCCCCCACGAAGATCTTGGTGAAAGTAGTGTCTTTCTGAAAGGCTGTGGGATGCATGACTTCCAGGGCTCCGTTCGTGTACTGATGGAGAAGCATCGGTCGGCCGGAGCGAGGACCTGAGGCACGCTGGCGGTTGGACGGAAGCCTTTAAAAATGTCCCAGCATCAGGTCGACATGGAAGAAAAATGATGCCTCAGACTTCTCTTTCTCCTGCAGCAGCGGCTTCCTCCTTCTCTGTTTCGGCTCAAGTTGCGGCGGCCCGGTGACAGCTGGCGGGGAGACGCGCTCGCACCGGTTGCTTCGGAAGCCGTTAAAGAGACGCGAGCGGCCGGTATTTGTACTCCGCCAGAAACCACGCCCAGCCCGAGGCGTCGGCCAATCGGCGAGCTGCTCGACGCGCTGGCCCTCCCATCGCCCCGCCCCCTCCGGCGCCGCTCTGCACCTGCTTTTGTCCTTTTTCGACACAAAGAAACTTTACTGTAAACGCAGATCGGCCACATGGCTCCAAACCAGGCGGTAATGAGGAGGTAAATAAATCCATCTCAGGCCAAATCTCCTTTTACAACAGACTTAGAAAGGGTTTTTCCCCCCGACATAACGCAAACGGCGCGGACAGAAAAATCCACCATTAAAAGTGACGCAATTCCACTAAAAAACTGGCTGTTTTTAGGTTTTTGGCGCTGTGTTTCCATTGCAAACAATATCTGATACTAGCAGGGACCTGCTTTCTCCAGACCTCACATCTGACTCCTAAAGCCGGACCCCCTAACAGGTGAGTCCTGGTTAAAGCCTGGTTGGGTCTCACCCCGGCGGTGAGAGGTCAGAGCCGGGCTCGGCGACGGCTGCAAAAGTTCTCCAGTGGCTTCACCGTCACCCATGCTGACAACCCCCCACCTCCACAGCCTCTTCTGGCTCCACCGCTCAGAAGGAGCCTGACATCGAGGTGCTGCTCCAAGGACCTCTATAAAGCTCTGATTCACACCTCCCTCTCTGATCTGCTTCTCCTTTAACGCGTCGCCTTTGTCGCCGCCATTTATTCATATCCTCTTGTAAATGCGTCTCCAGCTGATAGAGGAACCCCCATTGCTCTTCTTTGATGTCATTTGTTGGGCTGAAGAGTCTGACCGAGGCCCCCAGGACCCCGCCATTACAAGTGGGAGGGGAAATAGCGCCGCCTAGCGGCCAGCGTGGATCCAAACAGACGAAGAAGTTTAACATTATTAAGGTTTTCAAAGACGTAAAGAATGGAATAAGAAGGTTCCAATCTTATATGCACTTATTTATTTTACACCAATAATGAGTCTAATTTATGGATATAACAACAAATTAACAGCATGAGCATTCTTTGGGAAGGTGTAAAAATGAGCTGGGAAAAAAAAAAAAATCAGAACGGCAAGATGTTTGTTGACCCCAAGGACCAACCGTCACACAGATGTCATCTACAGCAGGCTGGGTGGGCTCCTCTGATTGGTCCATGTACTGAAAGGAGTACCGTGGCAAGTGGTCCAGGCGTTTGCCGAAAAGAAGGAAGTCGGCCTCAAGCGTACACGCACACTAATGCAGCAGGCTTTCCACGTTTTTCCACGCAAGATGCGAGTCGGCACGATGAATCTGAAGACAGGAGGAATTGGTCAGCCACAGAGGTACAGAGGTCTATTTTTTTAAGCTTTGGTTCCGTTTATTCACCAACTGGGGTTCAAACTGTCCGTATTTACAGAGATTAAACACCTAAATTCCTTCCCAGTGACAGCGTTATTAGGACACAAGTCTTCATTTTGACAGCTATGCGAGGCTAAATCACTCTCAAAGAATTCCTTTTTAAAACAATACTGAAGCAGAAATCACCCAAGCCATCAGAATGACTTTAAGGGCAGTACTGAAAGCCAGCAGTGTGCAGCAGAGAGGAGATCTACGCGTCTATTCTCACTGTGGAGAGCCACCGAGAGTCGGAGGTAGACGGAGGAAGTGGGGCAGCCCATCTGGAGTCTGCAGCTTCCACGTCTGCAGATGGCGGATGCCTTCTCTCACCATTTCTTGTTTCGTGGCTTCAGCTCCTCGGCAGCATTCCTCAGGAAGATGTAGTTCTTTTTCTGGGGGTTGTAGTACTCGTGGCCCTGAGGAGGTCAGATCCAGACAGTAGGAATAAGAAGAAAGGAAAGAAACAAGCGAGAGCTGAGGCGAACGCCGAGCAGGCTGAACGCCTCCCACCTTCGACCAGTCGTAGCTGGAGGCGTATGCAAAGATGTTGCCGTTGTGATTGAAGCAGCAGGCCGTGATTGGCTGGTCCAGCTGCTCCGAGGTCTTTAACTTGGTGCGGGCGTCTTTGTCCCAGAAGCTGAAGCGTCCGTCTGAGCCCACGGTAGCCAGCGTGCCGTGGACAGGGTGGAAGGAGATGGCGTTCACCTAGGAGAACAGGAACGGGAGGAGTCCTTTCATCCATCAGAGTTTGTCAGTAAACAGGAAGCGCGATGGACGCAATAAATATCTAAAGCTCAAAAGTTGCGGCAGTGAGTTCCATAAAAATGGTGATATTAAAAACGAATACAAATGCATAAACTATGTGTACTTTAATAAAAATATGTTTTTCCAGACATCTTACAGCATAAATATCCTGTGGGGTGGTGTTGTTAGTTCCGTTGGACCTGTGGCACTTAAAGGTGAAGTTGTCTTTGGCTCTAGAAAGGGAGATTTAAAGTGTAAAGTTTTTATTACATAAGGTAAAAGAAAAAAAAAAATGTAAACGAATTTTAAGGCATCTTTTAACTGGGTATCTTTTTTGTGCTAAAATAAACAGGATAAAAGTCTTATTGATGTACTCACGGGTTTGGGGGGTTGATGTAGTGAATGGCCACTCGACCCTCGATGCTGCCCAGTGCAAAACCCGTAGGTTTGTTCTGCTTGTCCTTAAATATGGCGACACAGCGGTGCTGCACGGCCAGGAGGGGAGCAAACTGTAAGAGCCTGTTGGTAACGCGACGGTAACACCTACACCTACACACACCTGGTGTTTGAGAGGCGAATCTATCCTGCGAAACTCCGAGGGCTGGTTCTCCAGCTGATACACGATAAGGCCCCTCTCAGCTGTGGCCACCACCGCCATGGGATACTCCTGCACGGGAGAGTCGGGCACAGAATCAAACAGGGACAACGCAATATTATCCTTCAGGAAGCGCTTTTTATCTTCAGGTAGAGCACCCACAACATCTGCGCAGTAGCATCTCTCTGGCATCTGGAGAGACATCATGGGATTAGGAGAGCGAGTGTCCCAGAACTAAAGAGACGGGAAGAGGGAGAGGAGAGACAAAACTAAATCAGCGGAGGTGCCAGATAGTGAGATAAAACCCCCAACAGATAGGCCCCTACCTTCAGGGTTTTGTCCCAACTGCCAGTCATGACACAGCTGTAGTTGGGGGCTTTGATCCAGTGGATGGCCTTGATCGGCCCGTCGTGCTGGAAGGCAAACAGGATGAAGGCGTGAGGCGGCTGGCCTCTTTTCTGAGATCACAGCGGAGCTGCTGCCTCCCGACCAAACCTGTGCGATCTGCATCGCCTGGTTGCTGTTAAGATCCCACATCTTGGCCGTTTTATCGCAGGAGGCGGTGAAAACTTTGCTTCCGTCCTGGGTAAAGAGACGCGCGTTAGACTGTCCCGCGGTAAAGTTTCGGTTTTACCGGCATCCAACCAGCCCGAGGACCTACGTCGCTCCAGCAAGCACCCAGCACCGGACCCGTGTGCATCTGCTGGGCTTTGGGGACGGTCTGACCGTTGTCCTGCACCTCCCAGCATCGCACCTGTTCCAGGAAGAGTGAAGACAAGCTGAGACATCAGCCTACCCTGTTAAAGAGGACCCCCTTCCAGCTGAGAGTCAAGAAATCTCGTGATCGGTGTGGAACATAACCACAAGTGTACAGAACTCACATCATTGGCCCAGGATCCTCCAATGAGGAAGTTCCCTGGAATGGTAGGAGGGCTAAAGGCCAAACAACTGATGCTGTCGTCTGGAGGAGAGGTTACTTCAATATCCTGCAGCGTTCCAAAAAATCCCAGTAAGTGTAAACAGAATATATCATTAAAAGTCCACATTCACAAAGAGCATTTTGTGTCTAACTCCTTCAGACCTTCATGGGATTGTGGCTGTCTGTCGTTGTGTTTCCGAAGACGCCGGTGCCACCAGCGCCAAAGCCCGTGTTCGTCCCAAATAAACTCATCCTGCATCCGCCTCAGTCGGCCTAAAAGACAGAAAGATGTCAGTTTATCCAAATGATAAATAAATAAATCAGCCCAACAACATACAGAGCCAACAACTGAAATGACACCACTGTTTCAGGCTTTATACACCAAATGATCTATATTAAACTGAGCTTTTCCTTGTCCATTAGGACAGACAATCAAACACAATAATTATGACAACAGTTTGGTGAAATAAGGGCTAAATGCCCGTCAGGATGCTGTTGTGTAGCCAAGTTTGGAACAACGATAAAGAGATAGCGTTACACAAGCAGGTACAATAATAGATGACACACTGAAGATCTAACATGTACAGTTGACCATCGAAGCAACGTTTAATGTTAAAGAAGTTGACCCTTTTAAAATGTTTTATCGGTAAACGCACCAACGATGGCTAACATTAGCTGGTGCTTAAGACCAGCCAATTATCGTTGGTCACGCCATATTTAACACATATTAAATCATTGTTGAACGCTGCATTCAGTGTATCATTGATTTACCACCAGATTTTATGTACTTACCTGAAATTTACAATGGATACAATGTTCCAGCCCAGAAAATGCAAAAGTATATTGCCGCAACAAAATGTGGCGCTTGTTCCTTGCGGTTGTCGCAGATTGATGACGTTTCAGACCAGCGGCGACCGCTAGGGGGCAGCGTAGCACAGAAAATCAATTTACAACCAAACATACTGTTAACTTTACCTGCGTTCCATATTCTACATTTATTTAAGAGTGTGCTTTGTTGTACACACATATTATGCGTCATAAATATTAATATACCCACAATAAGCATAGCAGAAACTTTTAAAAATCATTCTGGCACATCGTGCATTAGTTAGACATAAACAAGATGATTTGCGCTCTGAATTTGGGGGTTTATCAATCCTCCCAAAGTTTCACAAAGTTCTTGTACAATTTAAAATTTCTTTGTCATTCGTTGCTCCCGGCCAACACCATTAACTCCCATTAGTCACAGTTTGGAAATATGTGCAGGCAAGTCTGTTCACGTCGCTGGACTTCTGCCTCTTATCCAGGGAATTACTTTAACAATTACGGTGGGCGTCGGGTTTTTGTTGAAATGTCTTCAACTTTAGGTGGGATCAGGGGATTTTCTGTCCCGATGCATCTAGAAGCGCACTGAAGATAAACATCAGGATCAAACTCAGAAAAAAAGGTGGTCAGGATCAGAAAAAGTGGCGAAACAATAAAATACCGCCTTGTGTGCTGTAATGAGAGGGATGATGAACGACCTGCTCAGACTGAAGGAAAAAACACGATTCTAATGAGCTGTTTGGAGTGAGCGCGTACTTTCATCAGTCCAAACAATGGACGCACCAAAGGAGCCCTTCAGTGTCCAGGGCCCCCACCCAGGCAATCCCATTACCAAGACAGAGACGTGCGCTAAGTGATGGAGCAGCGATACGCGCTGAGCACCCCCCACTCACACACTCTCCTGATCTTTCCATACTTGGTTTATCCCACTCTAACCCCCCCACTGCCCCTCCCTTCCCTCAATAAAACCCATTCCCAACTTCCAAGTTGCCATGAAGGGGAGCGCACGGACCGAGGCGGCGGCGCGCAGCCCAGGTGACGCGCGGAGCGTGTTCTTCGTCTTATTCTTTCTGTAACGGCTGTGCGTAACGGAGGCACGATGGTGACGAGCGCACGGGCGGCGGTAACGCTGCTCCTGTCGTGTTCTTTCGGCTGCCTGACGGCACAGATGGCTTTCCCGAACGTCTCCGCGGACAACGAAGTGCGTTCCAGCTTCATCCAGCGGCGGCTGCGGAGCCAGGAGCGCAGGGAGATGCAGCGCGAAATCCTCTCCATCCTGGGCCTTCCCCATCGCCCGCGGCCTCAGGTTCACACCAAACACACCGCAGCCCCGATGTTCATGATGGACCTGTACAACAGCATCTCAGAGGAGCCGGAGAGCCCCGGGTTCTCCTACTACAGCCCCCTTTATCCTTCCTCGCTGCTCACCCCGCAGGACAACCGCTTCCTGGACGATGCGGACACGGTGATGAGTTTTTCCAATCTCAGTAAGTTACAACTAAACTTTCAAAAGAGTAAAAATTGCGTGTGCGCGCGCAGATTGACCAGGAGAGCCCCGGTGTCTCATCCAGATCTCCCAGTTTTCCTTGAAGTTTCAGTGGGTGTTTGATGTGGCTTTATCTCTTATCGGGTTGGCTCAAGATGCAAGAGTCCATTAGTCAAATAAGGGTGTGTGTGTGTGTCTGTGTGCGTGTGTGTGTGTGTAAGAGAGCCTCTGATATTGCAGCTCAGGTCAATCTGCTCACTGGAAATCCAACATTAACGCATTCCAAGCTATAAATGTTTTGCCAACACGTCTGTATCTGGTTACTCCAGCATCCCTCCAGAGGCCTCAGGCTGTGTTTCACATCACCAGGAGCCGAAGGAGGATTCAGGCATGAACCAAACCGCATCAGAACACTCAGCTAATTTCAGTCAATCAGCGTGCATGTGTTTGCAGCCCGTTTTGTTTTGAGGCGGTCGAGGTAGGAGCGGGGCCAAACACACTTGATTGAAATTTACAAAAGTCGGATCCTCTCTTTGTTTGGTTTGGAGATTCCATGTCCACTCCGACACTGTGGGAAAAGAGCAGCCGGCACAGTGCCTGTGGTTCTTATCTGGATGTACTTCCATCCCCAAACCAATCTTTGCATTCTTCTGCCCCCTCTGCTGCCCCAGGGCTGATCGGTGGGTGCAGCGAGGTGAATTTCAGCCCGCGTGAGGGGTCAGTGAACTACGAGCCACCGAGCTCAGGGTTGACACGGACTCGCCCCCGCTGGGGTATTCTGGTGGTCTCAGGGTCGTCCCTTGGAGACGGGAATGGATTCAGGAGTCGGCTTCTTTGGCAGGAATGAAAATGCTTCCAAAGACTCGGTTCATTCCAAACAGAGCAAATACCTGCAGGAAACCGTCCAAACTCCTGCTGGCTCAGCCACGGTGATGTTCAGACAAAAATGCCCTGCAGAGCTGAGCTGTGAAGCATCGGTTTCTTTAGGGTTCACGGTTGGATGAAGAATTATACCTCCCAACTGCCCCATCACTTCATTTCTCCCGTAGACTCTTTTTTTTAAGACCAAAGGTGTCATCACCTAAAGTTTCTGCATCAGATTTGCGCGAGGACTGTCTCCCTGTGGAGATCATCACACATACGTGCTTAAAAAGAGTGCAAAACATTCCTGCAAACGACAAACAAAAGATGCACTGTGGGTCCAATAACAAGCTGGAAGAAAGGCGCTTGTCCTGCTAAGCTGGGTAGGAATAAGTAGGAGGAATTCTCTTCACCCCACCAGAAAATCCAATTAGGTTTTTTTTTTGCGTTGACATTCTTGTGCAAAATCATTCTTTATTCGGTTATTTTATTGTCTCAGCTGCTAAAAAATAAGGCTTCCTCTGCAGAGTAATTGACTCTCATCGGTCTGTAGGCGTGGCGCTTCCGGCTTGCAGCACAACCACGTCAATTTAGGTTCTTTTAACGTGTCGTGTTTGTTCTGAATACATATTTGAGGCAGCACAAACGCAGATGCAGAGGTAACAAGCCGAGAGGGAACAAAATGGCTCGATTTACGGCTTGAATCAATCCGATCTGTGAAATTGTAATGTTTGACAACTGTTTGCAAAGTTAATAAATGATAAAATATAATATTAGGTGACAATTTTAGCCATTCAAGTATCAGTTGACATGCGATAATGATTTTTTTAATGAGGTTTAAACCTAGTTAACAGCAGCATGCTAATGCTAATGGCCCAACTGTGTAGCACTGCAGTACTGGGAGTGACTGAAGTGTAGAAATACCTCCCAGAGGGAAGTTTGCATATCTGAGGTCTGATCTCCGCCACTAATGGCCCCTAATGTAAACACACCGAGGCCCTAAAAGCAATTATTGCTTTCATAAAAACACACCCGTCTTTCCCTTCCAGTATTTAATTGCGGTCGAATAAATTTTTACGAGGGTTCAGAGCAATTATTTTGGAGTTGTTGCACATGTGATGAGATGTGCCCGAGACAGAAAAAAAAAAAAAACGTACTTATTCGGTGCCACTGAAAAGAAACCATTAACTACTGATGATGTCACGGCGATGATGTCATAGTGTGTGTCAGTGGTGTGTTTAAGGTGGCTGGGTAATTGCTGCGCCCCTCTGCAGCCGACGTCCAACCCTCCTTCCAGAGACAAACGCTGTGAAAACATGACGAGGGGACGGTTTGTGGAAAGTCGGAGCGCTGGAGAGCATCAAGGAAGGGGAAGGGGAATCCCAACCCGCCCGCCTCACCTTCCCCCCCTAGTACTCAGGATGAAATCATCGGATAATGTTCGGCAAAATGACCGGGGGTGGGGTTTGTGTGTGTGTGTGGGTGTGTGTAGGTGTGGGGGTTAAGTCACACCAGCGTGTTGAGTCTCTCCAGTGAGCGTGTTTGCCACAGCACGCGGGGTGCTGTGGTTTTCACGGGCGATGCCTTCTACAGCCCTTTTCTTGTGGTCGACACATGTGTGCAGTTTAAACAGGCAGCCGAAATCCAGCGTGCGTTTTTTTTTTCTCCCACGGCTTGATGTAACATGTGGCGGGCTCCAGGAATAATCACTGGATTCTTTTTCTTTTCCCTCCTATTTTTAACTTAACCGTGGAGCTGCAGCGATAAACTTGAGGCTGGTTGACAGATGTGCAGCCGGTGTCTTTTAGGGTTATTAGCACATGTGCACGTCTGATCTTCATCTTGGTAATAAAGTTGGTGTGAAAGAACCGTAACGCTCTCCTTATTATTTTTTCCCTAGTTGGAAACGAGCTGGATCTCCCAAATCAGCAGCACAGGCGGGAGTTTCAATTTGACCTTTCTCGCATCCCAGACGGAGAAGTTATCACGGGAGCGGAATTCAGGATTTATAAAGACTTTGTCCAAGAACACTCTGACAACGAAACCTTCAGAGCCAGCCTCTACCAGATCCTGCAGGACTCTACAAACGGGTATGCTGTTTCCCAGCGAACAAAACACGTGAAACGAGACGATTTCGTCTCCAAGTTAGCATCAACACCAGCCATGTTTACACAGACATTAGCGTCAGCCACAGAAACATGGCGGCTCTCTGCTGAGCAGGTTTACTCTAACGCCCTCAGAACGGGGCGATCTTCCGGAGCCTGGACCACAGAGCACTCTCAGATGTTTAAACACCGGATTATTCTCTTTCTTTTTTTTTCCGTCCATCACGCCGCCCGTGTTTTCTCTGGCAGCCCCCTCCTGCTTACACGCTAGCCCCGATGTCATCAATCCAACCACATCTGTAACAGGATAATTAGGCTCCCTTCACCTCGCTTCAAAAACGTTGCACCACCCACGCGAGGAGACCTGAGCGGTCCCGGTGGGGCGTGCGGGAGCTGGAGGACTCGAGCGCCAGCGGCGGTTCTTTTCATCCGCGGCTGCAGGGCTGAGGACTTTGGTCAGGGGGCGACGCCATTGTCATTCACGGGGTCGCGGGTCGTTTGAGGCAGACGAGCAGGCAGCACAAAGACAGACAGACGTCTGCCCAGAGCTCAGAAAGTTAATTACTAAACAAAACAAAGCGCTTGCAAGTAGATGAATATGCGCGCTCCTCTTTAGGTTTCACGTTTAGAGGTGTGAAATCGGTTCTTTTGGAGGAGGGTAAACCAATGTCTTCCACTAACCTGATGATAAATTGCTATTTTCACCACTAATCCTCAAATTTGGAGCACCTTTTTCTTAGATGGGTGGCGGTTCACAGAGTTGTTGTCTCATCCTCAGCGAGCTGGAGCCTCTGCTGCTGGAGCAGCGAGAACTGTGGCCTGCAGAGGAAGGCTGGTTGACCTTTGACCTGACCGCCACAAGCAACCTCTGGCTGGACAGTCCTGAGCAGAACCTCGGCCTGCATTTGGTGCTGGAGGACAGTCGTGGTCAGACATTCACACCTAGACACACACACACACACACAGAACTATGAAAGATAGAAAGAACCACTAAACATCAAGTGAATGAGTCCAAGTTTTGGTTCTGACTGTGGAGGAGATTGTTTGACTCTGAACCTTTGAGACTCCTGCTGGTTTTATGACCCCCGCCCCCCCAACCCCAACCCCTCCGTCTCTGTCACTGTAGGCCAGAGGAGGAAACCCCAGCTGGCAGGCCTGGTGACGAGCAACAGGCCTCGGAATAAGCAGCCTTTCATGGTCGCCTTCTTCCGAGCCGACGGGGCACGCTTCCGCAGCGTCCGCTCTGCCCACGGCCACAGGGGGCGCCATTCCAAAAGCTCCAAACCACAGAGGACGGTCCAGGACGCAATAAGGGCAGTGGAAGCGGCAAAAGGTGCCTGAAAGCATCGGTCCGTTAGTGATTTTTCACCAGAAACAAAATGATTTTAAACGACGCTTCTACTTGTTTTTGTTTCAGAGAACCTCGGCCTCTCCAAAGAAGGGTGTAAAAAACACGAGCTGTACGTCAGCTTCAGGGATTTGGGGTGGCAGGGTGTGATTCCCAGTGTTCACTTGGCCCAATTTTAAACCTTTTTTTAACCTATAGCGTGACTGATGTGTGTGGCTTTACTGGTCAGGACTGGATCATCGCGCCAGAGGGTTACGCCGCGTACTACTGTGACGGCGAATGCGCCTTCCCCCTTAACTCCTATATGAACGCCACCAATCACGCCATCGTGCAAACGCTGGTAGGTTTCTGCCGTAACCCCCCCGAACGCCCTGCGCTCTCCCGCCCACTGAAAAATGCATCTTTCCAAAAACAGGTCCATTTCATCAACCCGGAGACAGTGCCCAAGCCCTGCTGCACGCCCACGCAGCTTCACAGCATCTCCGTCCTCTACTTCGATGACAGCTCCAACGTCATCCTGAAGAAGTACCGCAACATGGTGGTCAGGGCATGTGGCTGCCACTGAACACCCGACTCCCAGAGGGGAAGAAACCAGAGACAAGCGGCTTCTGAGAAGCTCCCGTCAGAACTGAAATACCGGTCGACAACTGACTGTTGGCAAATCATCGTCACGTAAAAACACGTTATTTTCAATGTAAAGACGGACCGAGCTCATTGGAAGTTTGGTAAAGCCCTCTGAAAATGTGGGATTCTGTCTTTGGTAACTGATGTGGTCATTTTTCCCAATTGAACTCTTATACCAGCCCATTGGAAACAGCTGGAAAAACTCTTAAAACGGTTACAGGACATTCATTACTGGAGGTCTAACGTCTTGACAGACTGAGCTAATAACAGCGTGTGGGAGTGAAAACCCCCACACCTGATGTGACATGCTTTCCCGGGGCTGACACACACATCAGCAGGTCCGTCTGCAGACGTACAATCTGCAAAGATGCGGCCGATTCATCTCCACCTGGGGAAATCGCTGCTGTCACGGCAAGCTGCAGGTGTGTGGAGGGAAACGGAGCTTTTACCTTGTCAGGTTAAAGCAGACGGATACGTGGAAACGGTCCTGCGGGAAGCAGATGTGTGTTTTGTTCTAGATTACGTCAGCGTGGCCGGTGGTGATTTTTGAAGCCCTTCTGACTTTAATCACTATCCTCTGAGTGATTAATGGATTTCGAAGAAGAAAACAGAGAGAAACTTTGAGCCACGATGTGTTTATTTAACAGTGTGAAAACATTTCGTGGGTTTGAGACCCACTGGTGTGTGTGTGTGTGTGTGTGTGTGTAGCACCTTGTTTGGTTTATAGATGTGTGACATCTCCATAGGAACCCATGCTTAGCAAGGGAAGCATGTTGAGCTATTGGCCCTAAAGACCTTTTGGCGGCCACAGCTGTGACACTGAGGCAGACGTTTAAGAGGGCCGTCGGTGCAAAAGCAAGCAGCTCTACGTGCAGCAACAATGAGGGAATATATACCAAACCTTGCCAAAAGCCATTATGAGCAGTTTTAATATAGAGTCAACAATGGTGGACCTGAGAAAAAGTCTTTTCACTCTTTTGCAGCTAATGTCAAGCCAGACGGAGAATATCGTGTGATTGTCAGCATCATTTTCAGCCTTGGTGGATAAATGCTGCTCTACTGTATGATGTTGCCTGGATTTAGGTCTGAAATGAGACTTTTAAGGCATTTACTGGCCTCGTAAATGTACTTGTAAAAGTCGGATCCCTGGTTTAACCTGGAACTGCGATCCTACGCTCGTCCAGTGAGCTTCAAAACACAAGTCAATGAACAGTGAAGCACTGAAATAGGAAACAAGAGGTAGAAATATGACAGAGCTTGAAAGAGACTATCTCAAACCAACCAGAAACCTTCTTTACGAGGCACACTCGGCCCTCCCACTTCTCAGTTCAGGGGCTGATCGATGTCTCCTCCGGATCTGCTCCTTCCTCTGCTCTCCTGCCGGTTGTCCAGGCCACAGGGAAACATGGCCTCCCGGCGCCTTAGGGAACTCCCGGGCCTGTTTGGAAATGAAGGGTGTTGCTCCTGGCTGGGGGTCGGCTGGCAAGGGTCGTCGTGGGGTCGGGAGTGGGGTGAGAGCCAGGCACACGTCTCCGACGCTCAGCTGGCGGCACTGAAGGCCGCAGAGGCGGGCGGTCCTCTGAGGACTGCAAGACGACCAGCCGTGGTGCTGGACGAAAAACGGGTACTCCACGTAGACGTCCACCAACTCCTGGACACGTGCACGGTGTAGAGATGAGATTAGACAAAGGTCAATCATTCAACCAACGACAGGGATGACAGGTGCAGCCTGAGACGCCTCACCTGGGACTGCTGGTCGTGAAGGAGGATGAGGAGGCGTGAGATGGAGGAGGAGGCTGACGGCGTGATGCTCTGCACGGTGCAGCAGCTCAGGCGGAGGTCTGGACAGGCCAGCGCTCCCAGCAGGAAGTCCTCTGTTTGCAGGTGCTCCACTCTCCTCAAGCGTCCGTCCCTGAGCTCGATCAGAGAGCCCGCCAGGAAATGAGGCAGCAGCCAGGGGAGACGGTTGGGAGATCGGGAGTGGGGGGGTGGAGACGCCGACGCTTCGTCCCCCATGGAGACGAACGTGCTGCTCGGTTTTGAATCTTTCGTAAAGGAATGTTGGGTTGTGGGGTGTCTGAAGAGCTTTGTGGGCGTCTGCAGCTGCAGGACCTGGTGCGGTGAGGTTGTTGGCCGTGCGCTCAGCGCTGGATGACCGGCTTTGGAAAGACTTTCAGTTTTTCTGCTCCTCTTGAAATAAAGTCCCGCGTCGTTCTCCTCAATCTTCCATTTGTTGGAATGCTTGCCCCGCTGCTTCTCCCAGTCTCCCGCACCCATCCTGGACCCAGTGCTGAGTCTGGGCGGGTGCTGTCCCACATGGAGCAGGGGGGACAGGTGGCTGGGGGGCTGGAAGGAGTGAGCCCCCTCCCTCCAGCCATGTCCAGCCCTGGTGCGCCCTGAACGCCGACACAACCTGAGGCACCGAACTGGTGGGGGTGTAAGCGTGGATCCAGGGCTGGTGCAGCGAGGGAATGCATGTTGGAAAAGGGCGGAAGGGGCTTGCATGCTTAGATCGGGTCTCCGCCCAGCTCCGGTGGGGGTACGGCGCCTTGAAGGTTGCAGCGTCGCACTGCGGCCGATGCTCCTGCGAGGGCGGAGAGCTCCACCGCTGGTCCCGCTTTTTGAGCGGGAGGTTGTCCCTGTCTGGGGCCTCCGCTGGGCTGGACCTGGACAGCATGGGCCCGCGTGTGTGTGTGCGCGCTCACTGGGAGTGCATGACTTTCACTTCAGAACAACAGGGGGTGCTGGCATCACAGGGAACCAGGAGGTGTCGCCAAGATCTGAGCAGCAGAACACACAAATACGGGCGCATATTTGATACTGACCCATTAATCTGCACCGTACGAAAGTTTTGCTGCTGCAGCGAATTCATTTTAGTCCATAATTTACTAATCGTTGCTCCAGATTACAGAACAGATTGTGTCCCATTTAAATCTGCTTGTTGATGTGATTATTTTTATTACAAACTCCAGCTAAAAGCTGTTCAAACATCACACACTGTCAGATGTCATTTAGTTTGATGCACAATTAACACCTTTATAAAGGAAAAAAACCCCCACCTTATGTTACTATGGTAACATCACATCGCAGATGTGAGGACAACACCAAGCAAAAAGGTCGGAAGAGGGAGGAATTACAATGCTAATGTTGTCTCTGAGTCAAGTTTGGAAGTTTATATGCAGTTTTGCATAAAGGATGAAGTGTGCCGAAACAGATGCATGTCTCTAAAGCTAAAAATCAGGAAAATGCATCGTGTTCACATCGCCGTATCACACCAGAAGAAGGTTGCAGAACTCATCTGTGGACTCTGAGTCACGTCACTGTCTAACTGATGTACTACCGCACCGCTTGTACGTCCCTTTTCAGGAATCAGACTGCACCAGCTCATATAAAGCCACAAACAGAGGCAGCCAGTGTAATGCCAGGAGACATTAATGCATATCTGTTTGTCAGCTGAACGCCTGCACGGCAAATTTAAATACTTTCAAATGGCTCTCGGTGTGTGGGGTTCTGACTCACAGGCACGATGAGTTCACGGACAACCATATGTAGCCACCAAACACCTTTATCAGACCAAATAAAATGCACGCAGTGGCTTTTGGTGCATGGTGCCGTGCTGATAAAGCATCTGAATGCACCACGGTTTGCATATCGCAGGCAGCAGTGTTGCCCTGCATTCATCTAAATGTAACCTCTGAATCATCTGAGGGAAAGTTGGCCCGACACCCATGATGCTCCAGGGAGAAAAAGCCTTTTTTAGAGTATTCACTTCACAAGCCCCCCTCAATAGGTCAGATCATGGTCACAACACACACACGTGCACATAAAAACACACAGAAGCACACACACACGCGCACACACCTGTCTGGCTCGAGCGTCGTCTCCCCAGGCTGCAGGTGCAGAAACAGCAGAATGATCAGAAGCATCCAGACGAGCTCAACAGACTGTCTCACAGACACACTCTCCTCCTTTTTTTTTCTTTCTTCCTTTTCTCCCTCCCACTCGCCTTTTACATTTCACACTCCCACTCTGCCTTGTCTGTCTGTCTGTCTGTCTGTCTGTCTGCCGGCCCTGTTAACCTTTCTCAGACAGATTTAAAGTCCCTCCCTCACAGTCTCTGTCACACTGTAAAACTCTCACAGCTGAATGAGCTTGCCCATGGTTTTCCTGTCGAGTGGCGCTCTCAGCACCTCTTCCATCTGTAATTGCAGCTCTCTCTCTCTCTCTCTCTCTCTCTCCCTCTTTCCCTCTCTTCTACTTCCACATCTCTCTCCATTGTTGGGTGTATAATTAGAACTGGGACTGCTGTGCAACTCCTCAGCTGATGGTGGGCGTATGATTGCCTGGCTCTTATGAGGGCTGAGAAACCATGTCTTTAGCCCCACTGCTGCTCTCCTATTAAATTCTTGTGGCCTTTTTGTTGCCAAAGCAAGATGTAGCATAAAGGTTCATAATCAACAGCTTTTGCTCAAAAGGTCAAAGGTCAGAACTCTTCTCTAAAGCTATTCAGCTGCAGATTTTTTTTTTCCCAGCCAGTTTACATAATGTCCTTTCACTCTCACCTTTGCCCAGTTGCTTGGTCTCTTTCTTT